>BGPR01034796.1:0-15710 GCA_013235015.1 Araneus ventricosus
ATTTTTGCTGACAAGGGGGGAGGGGGGGTCAAAAAATAACAAAAACATGCTTACGTAATATTTGAACGGTCCCTAATAGAAATATCGATAAAAGTGTTACATTTTCGGGAATCATCTATTTGTCGGCAAGGTCGCCAAAATGGTCGCCAAGGTCATGCGTTCCATAAGAGTCCCTGAGGTCACTCTATGCTTCACCTTGTAAAACTCTCTTCCCAACCATAAGACTTGCATTGCTGGGAAGCGACTTTCCATCACTGTAACAATATATATATAAAAGAAAATCACTCACTGACTGATCACCGAATTTCTCAAACAACTGGTACTAAAAACTTGAAATTTGGCAGGTGGTTGCTTCTTGGGTAGTAGGTGATCACTAAGAAAGAATTTTTCTAAATTTTAATTAGAATTTTAATTAAAAATTTCCTTGAATTTTAACGTTTTTCCGCAGGAACTTTGGAGCATATTATCGCACAAAAACCATTTTAACATCATCTTAAATTTCAAAAAATTAGCTTCTTCAATGACATCAATTTTATTTCAATGCCGCATTCTGTTTCATTTTTAATTAATTATTGAAAATGTTTTCAAAAACAATTCAGAAAAATGTTTTTATTGTTATCATCTGCAGAACTTACTTTTTATTGAGCATACGCGGAAGAGCTCCTTCACCGATTAAAAAAATGAAACAAAACATTATTAACTGAGAAATGATGGCGAGTTGCGTTTAGAAAGTTATTCCTGTCGATATTTTGAGATGCAAAATGATAAATCTTTTGTAAATAGGTGTGCTGTTTTTGTATATATATATATCTATTGTAAAAATTTTGGTTATGTTGTTGGTATTGAGAAAATATATGAGAATTTAGAAAAAAACAGACTTTGTTGGGATTTCGTTGTGAAAACTCAACTCAAGAACCGGAATTCCTATTCAAGAGAGAAGACTCAACTGCAGGTAATTATGCAGACATCATATATTATATACAATAGTGTAAAGAATAAATCACAAAGGATAATTCTGACTACGAAAATCTAGCTCTAAACAGCGATAATACGAGTTTGTGTTTTAGATCTCAGACGATATTCTCGCAGTAAAAAAAATGCCTGATTTATAAGATACAACATATAAAATTATATACATTGCGCGGGCGTTATCAGTTTGTTTGAGTAGTAGTTCAATCTGGCCTCCGGTTTTTTCTCTCTAAAGCGGCCCATTCATCTGAAATCCAAAATGGATATTTTGGAACACGAGAAGGACAAAACGATCGTCAAGGTCGAAAAATGATGAAAATTAGAGAGCGGCTAGTAGAAGTCGAATTTTCAAACAATCTGAAATCCGGCCGTTTCTGTGCCAATTTTTTTGAAAGACACTTTGCGAGAGTAGCGGCGAGATCAAACGCTTGACTAGATAGGCACCCTGCTACGAGGGTAGCAAATCTGAAATAGGGGGATCGAAGATCAGCTGTAGAGGGGGAAAGAAGATCGTTCTCCCCCTACTGCCAGCGCACTTTGGAACTTCAGATGAATGGAAGTGCCTGATTTTTCGACTTCAATGGGTGGGGGGAAAACCAGTCTTGGGCGCATATTTACGGATCTAGTATGGTTTGGATTGAGGTCGCTTTTCATTGGCTCTCAGCGTCACGTGACTTCGCTTGCTTCTGAATGATGCCATAGGAGCGCGCTTAGTTTGGATTTCCATTTTTGTCTTAGCTATTGTATCTTGGAGAAACCAAAATTGTCTTTATATTGAATTCATCATTCCCTTTAGAAATATCCAAGTAATCGTAATTAAAAGATAATTTTGATTTTTCGATGATACAATAGCTAAGGCAAAAATCGAAATCCAAACTAAACGCTCTCCTATGACAACATTCAGAAGCAACGAAGTCACGTGACGCTGAGAGCCAATGAAAAGCGACCTCAATCCAAACCATAGTAGGATCCGTAAATATGCGTCTTGGGCCAAATGCAGTTGCGGCTCGTCAGCTCAGAAACAAGCAGTGCTGCAAAAGTTGTATAGACAGAAGTTGTAGGAAATTTTGTGCTGATTATTTTGAAATATAATGATGATATACTAAAAATTGATAGTTTTTGAGTTATAAGCAAAAAACTGGGGAACACTTTTTTCATGTTTTTTGGCTATAAAATTCCAACAAAAATTATTGTCTGGCAAACCTCAGATTCGTAATCAGCACCCGAAAAAACATAAAGAAGCAAAAAATTACAACTCCTCCAGAATTGGATTTAAAAAAACGACTGAACTACTGAGAAAAAGCGAAAAAAAGCCAAATGAGGAATTCGCGCCAATCATGAGCTGGGAAAGATGCAGCTCAAATGAATGCAATTTCAAGCGGATAAAGGGTTGCTTTTCTCTCGCTTCGCGTTGTTCTTTGCGTTAATCTCGGATCCTCGGGAGGGGCAAAACTCGATGCAGCTCTGGTCTGTTTCTCTCTTCAATCTTGATTGGCGTTCCTTCTTCTTTTTACATGTTTTATTACACTGAATTCTCAAAGTGGAAAAGTAAGCCAATTAGAATAAAGACGGTCAGACGAAAATACAAACTTTTAAAATAATTCTTGGGGGGGTTTTATGGACGAGCCGCCACTGCCAAATGGATGAAATGGAATACACATGAATGTTTGGTTTAAAAAACATGGCGGACAGGAACAACACCGCTTTTCGCTTCAGATGGTTCTATTCTGTTCACCAAATTGTTCTCATGAACACGAGTTCTCTCTTTTCTATTCTTCAAATACTTTCTAATTCTTTTTGTATTATTTAATAACTGTGTTTCTACTTACTCATTAATTGATATTTTTTTATCCTCCATGTGACATCGAACGTCGGATATTCAAACTTATCTACTAAGTTAAATATGGATGTAGGAATTTGGTGAATAACGATCCTGCAGGAATAGTAAAAACCGTTGAGATGGGCGGGCATCTTCTCACCCCTGTCCTATCTGGTAAATGGTGATGATTGGCTTATTAAAATTTGGACAACATGAGTCGTGCCAACAACTGCAAAAGTGCAAAGGTTCAGGTGCTTTACTCAGCAGAGGTCTGGAATTCCTTTTGATGCTGAACATCAATACCTCACTGAAATGTCGAGCCCTGAATTTTTCATTAATTAAATACTATACTTCCATTACTAAAGAAAATAGCATTGAGATGCCCAAGATTTGTTTAGTAAATTGATTATAAAATAGCCAAACATGAGAAAGAGAAAAGGTTTCTTTTTTATCTTAATGATATTGAAAAATATCTCAGAAACTTGAACATTTTTCTAAGGTTTCCTGTTAATTAAAAATTGACTCAAATCATGACTACGTCTTTTCACGGTGGACGGAGTTTTAAATATTGATTTGCTTTTCATCATTCTTGATGATTAATTCTGCATCATTCTTGATGATTAATTTTATATCATTCTTAATGATTAATGTTGTATTATTCTAAATGATTAATTTTGCATCATTCTTAATGATTTATTTTATATCATTCTTAATGATTAATTTTGCATCATTCTTAATGATTAATTTTATATCATTCTTAATGATTAATTTTGTATTATTCTAAATGATTAATTTTGCATCATTCTTAATGATTAATTTTGCATTATTCTTAATTATTAATTTTGCATCATTCTTAATTATTAATTTTGTATCATTCTTAATGATTCATTTTGTATCATTCTTAAAAAATATTAATAACTTATGAAAAAAATTATCTTTAAGCTCTTTATAAAAGTCGTTTGGGGCAGTTTTTTTTTCTTAGAAACTACAAGATTTTAAAAATGTTTCGTGTGACATATTTTCTCTTTTTAATTAAAACTAAAGGCGAATACGCTAGAAAGTTTTTTTTCTGGAAATCCGTCGAGTTCTCATCTGTATAAATAAAGCTGAAACACCACAATGTTTAATTAAATTTCATGCCATTTTTCAAAAAATATTTGCAACTTGTGGAGAAAATTAAAAATCGTTTGGTTTATTTGATGTTTTTATTTTAATTAACCGTATCATATGGCAGAAGGATTTTGTTTATTATAATATTTCATATGAAAATACTTTTTACATTGAAACTATAAATACACGAAAGTTTTATCACGAACAACAAGGTACCAATAATGTGTTACTATGCGGACAAAGTCGCATGCATCAGCTAATTGCATATAAGCTTGATGCATCTCCAGATAAGAGATAATATCTGTCTTCATTTGAACTTAATTTTATAAAACTGATAACCATACAAGCTCCATAAAACAAGCTCAAGGATCATACTGAACTTGTTTTCTATTAGGATAGTTGATTATCTCAATGCGTAATTATTACCTCTCATCATAAGCTTATGCGAAATTATTTCAATATTGTTTTCATCGAATTTGATGTTGAACCAATGGTGCTGTAAAAATGGAATAAATCGTAAAATCAAAAATGTTAGTTAATTCCTGTCGTTTGACTCGCGATTTAACCGCTTAACTTAACAGCCCGATAATACTCGTGCATCGAATTATCGAAATTTTAGTCTTATAAACTAAAATTGAGTCATTAATTAGCTTTATAATTTGACACAAAAAATATGTAGGATCCATAAACATCTTAAGTATCCTATGCCTTCTTAGATGAATGAAAACGACAGCCCCTTTCCAAAACAGGAGGGGTCATCTTATTAGATAGCAAAGAAAACTATTCAGTTAAGTGGTTAATCTAAGCCATTAATACTATTAATAAAAATTTCTAAGTGTTTCGGATGGTTTGGGGGATATGATAGTAGAGGGTACTCAAAAATAAAAAAAGTAATTTGGGGATGCGAGAGATAAAAAATGTTGGGAACCGCTGATCTAGCTCATTGCTTTTATGAGTTACTAGCAGTACGCGCACGGCGTTGCCCGTGGCATAATGACTTCAACAAAATAAAAAAGCCCAAAGTTTTGTGATTTCGCCCTCGATTTTTAGTTAAAGTACACGCAGGAACTTTCTTTTAACTAAAGATATCAGCATATATGCGCGATAATCAAACGTATAAAACAAATCAAATATAATAATATAATTATTCCCAGCTAACACTAACAGGCATAGATGCAAAGTCAGACTTCTTCCCAAGTGGTACCTCGTTTGAAATTGAAGCTGCTTCTTACCCGTAGTCATGAGCAAGGACTTCTGGAACTGTTAGAGCGACATGGTGTCATGGACCTGGTCTAATCTTGGGCCAGGGGGACATGAAACAACACAAATCAAATGATTCTGGGATCAGTAAAATGAAGTAATTAAGATTAGCTGGCGCAATAAAATGATCGAGAGTATGACGTGACTGTCGCTTGATACCGCCAGCCAAACGGATTGTTGAAATGCATACTGGGAACTCAGAGTAACCTTGGGTCGGACGAAAGCTTCGTCGATTCGGATATCCGAGAAAAAATGTTTTGAACTGATCAATAAAAAAATTCATAGAAAATCGGAGAAAAAAGATATTTTAACTATTCTTGTTTTAAAACAGTGATAAATATTCCGGTTTATACCTAAAATAAATTGAAAATGATAGCGTTATTAGAAAGTCGAGTGTAAGAAAATAAGATTTGAAAATTAAAAATATAAATGAAAAGTGACTGATAAAGAAAGATTTCTCAAAATTCAGAAAATTATGTTAAAAATTCAAAACAAACTTTATTAAAACCAGAACCATAGCGAAGGATTCGGACCCGGACCAGAAAGGGAACAAATCCGATCGAGTGACAACTCACGGATGAAATTATTCTTACTTTCTTACTCATGGCGCCAGCAACCGTTAAAATGGAATAGTAATTCTTTTAGGCTGACGCAATACAATATTCAGGTTTCCCTCTTATCATAAATCCACCTTCATCGCCTCCCCCCCCCCACACCCGGTGCTATTCGAACGTGGCCTTGGATTAAAAAAAAGCTCCGGAACGTTTTACGCAAACGGGCGAATTTTATCGAAACCCGACTATTTTTTTAAAAATTGCTCAAAAATCGGGAAATTATGTTAGACGTTCAAAACAAACTTCATTAGAACGAAAATTGTTCGTTCTATCCGATGGTGCATGGATTGTTTTTCAACGAGCATTAGGAAAGATACCACGGCTGTAAACGTGCCAAAAATGACCCAAAATAACACAAAACATTAAATAAAAAAACTTCTAGATTAAATTTCAAAATTCCGGCTTCGAGGTGCATTCAGTCACCATTACGACTACCTGCGTGCCAAATTTCATGGCTGTAAGTGCGATAGATTCGTCTGAACATCGCACACACACGCAAACATTGCCTTTTAAGTAAGCAAGATTGTGTTGACATGCACACGGACGGACGGACTTTCTATATACGGATTTTACCCAAAATGTGACATATTCATAAAATGCAGGCTTTAAAACCGTATATCCAATTTCATCTATCTGGTTTGTACAGTTTCTGAGATATCGTGGTCCTAGGAAGACAGACATAATTCTCATTTCAGATCAGGGAGGTGTAAAACATGGAGTTTCATTAAAATTGCGATATCGAATTATATGACGATTAGAATACTTTTTCTTTTCTATAACTTTGTACACGAGAAAGTAAAAAGCAACATTTATTTTACCGCTGTGTTTGTGATTTTTATTTTATTCTTTCAAAAAATAAATTTCATATTTTATTTTAGCAGCCCTCGTAAATCTAAACTTTATTCATTTAGAATACTATCTTAGATTAGAATACTTTCTTATTCTATAACTTATCATACGAGAAAGTAAAAGACAACATTGAGTTTACCGCTGCGTTTGTGATTTTTATTTTATGCTTTCAAAAAATAAATTTTCATATAGATATATTTTATTTTAGCAGCCCTCGTAAATCTAAACCTTATTCACTTGTCCGTGTTTCCTTTGAGTTTGACACGCTAGCAATTCTGTTTCAGTTTCTATTGAGAAAGTCACAATACATTTTGTTAAAAATATTCCAGACAGATGGCGCCAGGGTTTGTCACTGATTAAATCATTCATTCAAGGACGGCAGCGTACTGAAAAAAAAAGAGAACAAATTCAGACTTCCCTGGCTTCGTCTGTCTGTTTCTCAGTGTTTAGCGTTAACTTGTTTGAACTTGATTCTGCTGATTATCGAATGAGAGGAAAGACATACACGTATATCTGGTGTTAATACAGCACGGGTTTGCGCACAAGCGTCATGAATAGCGTGAGAAAGGAATACACGCTCCTCTGGTACGTAGAAAATTACAGTTACTGTTGGCACAAGAATGCAGAGAGATTTGACAGCCCAGAATTCACTCCAGATGAACTGGAAGGCACAGCATGGAATCTTCGGTTGTACCCAAGAGGTCAAACAGAAAAATTCAGAGATAAAATTTCCCTTTTCCTAGCTAGAAGTCAACACGATGCTGGTCCGGAAAAGTTTCCTCTGAAGTACGAACTATCAGTGATTGCAGTGGATGGATCACCTGTTCAGTCAAGAAAAGGTGAACACGCATTCGAAAAGGGAATTGGAGCTGGATATGGGAATTTCCTTGATATGGAGGAGGTGCTTTTACGAAGAAAGGCTGAATACTTACCCCAAGACACTCTGAGTGTGTGTTGCAAGATGTGGAAGAACAAAGGGGACATTCAAAAGGTAGCACAATTTTCTGCTCGAACTCGCATCGGAATTCAAAAGATTTCATTTCTTCATAAAGTGGAAAATTTTAGTGCTCTCCAATCAAATGAGAAGAAGACTGTCCAGATCCGATCTGATTCAAAAACAGGATGTGTCATTTCTAGTAGTCTATATTTTACTGATGATTCAAGCTGTGAGGGAAAGGTAATTGTCGAAATAGCTCCTTCCAGTGATAAATACATCCTCTGCAAACAAAAGGTTTCTTTGCTCAAAGGATCAGAAAATATTATAGAATGCGGTGAGATTGATAATCGATTTGATGCCACAAGAAAGGACATACGGAATCTGTCTCTATCTCTTACAAGACAGATAATTCTGAACAAGAAAAAGGAATATTTGCCAAATGATGAATTGTCTTTAATATGCGAATGTACTTTTTCCACCGGTGTAGAGTTTGAGACACTTGAAGAAATTCAACATGAGCTACCCATAGCAGCCTTAAATCAGGGTTGTAGAAATGCAAGCAATGAGAATAGCTATAAAGCCGCAGAAAAACTTTCTGCGTGCACTAGTGCATCGGAAGACATGAAAGCCATTTACGTCAATCAATGCCTTACTGATGTTGAGCTCAAAACAAACACGAAAACATTTCCTGCCCACAAGATTGTGCTTTGTGCTAGATCCTCAGTTTTCAAAGCAATGCTAACCAACGACATGAAAGAGAAAAACACTGGCTGCATTCAAGTGGATGACTTGGAAAACGATACTGTGCAGCAACTTCTCCTCTTCTTTTATTCCGATAACCTAGAAAACCTGCAGTGGGAATCAGCCATTAAACTATACAAGGCGGGAGACAAATATGCTATTGAAAAATTGAAGGTGTTATGCTCTTCCTATTTAGTTCACAATATCACCACTTCCACTGCTAGTGAACTTCTACTTCTGGCAGATACGCACTACGACTCCGATCTGAAGAATGCTGCGGAAGATTTCATCTTGAAGCACGATGAAGAGATTTTTGATGCAGAAGACTGGAAAATTTTAGAAAAAACAAACCCTCAATTAGTCATACAGACAATGTATTTGATGCTCAAGAGCAAAAATAAAGGTAAATGAAACATAATTTTTGACAATGGTAGTTAACATTACGCAATTTAAGAATAAATTTGGGAACAATTTTCTAATGGAATTTGTTTTTGTACTCAAAGCATAGAAAATTATTCGTTCTTCTAACTTCATATTTGTACAGAAATGCAATTATGCATTATTACAAAATGTGTTTTATTATTAACATATTTGTGCTATTTATAACTACAATTTTTGAAATCTTTATTAAAATTAAAACGTAAGGAATCTGTTTTGAAAGGAATAGCAATTTTTTTTCTTTTATTTATTTTTGTAAATTAATTTTGGTCCTCTTAAATACAAACGAAGAAACATTAGATTTTTTTTTGTTTAATATTTAACCAATAATTCTTTGAACTCTGTGTATCTTTCACAAGAAGATTATTTTTACATGTGCTATGAATGTTATCAATCTATTGTTTCTCTTATCTGAAAAAATACAAAAATGTGACTTTTGAATTGTATTAGATAAAGATTCAGAAAGTCTTATTTATGCTACCGGATAAAAATGTTTGAAAATCTGTACTAAATGTAAACTCAAAATAAGAATTTACCTCTAACTTGCATGACGTAGAAAAAATATTTGTACTGGTAGGTTTATTAAAAATATTTCTCAAAATGTGGCCTTTACATAGGGTGTCCACACTAATCATGAACCAAGCTAATTTCTAAACCATTAGAGATGGGCATATACTTGCAGTTAGAAAATGGTTTTAAATAAAGTAAACAATTATTTTTTACGTTGTTTGAGCAAAAAAGAGTAATGCTGAAAAAATTTCGAGATCGAATTTTTATACATTCGTCCGGCCCTTATAGTCATATTTAGTAAAAGGATCGTGACACACGCAGTTTTTTAAACAAAAACAAACTGTGATACAAACTAACCGAGTTATAAAGCTATGGATTTCATTATTTTATGCCATTTCAACGGCCACCTCGAGGAAGAGAGGTCAATAAAAGGACTCTGATTACTCAAGGGGGTGTTGATTGACTTAATTAGGTGAAATTCAACGACGTACAAATTAGCTATTGTGCCATGATGAGAGTAGACACCCTGTATAATTTGTTCTATTCAAAAGTTGATAATGAGCAAGAATAGCAAATGTAAAAGTATATTTGTGTACCAACTGTAAAAATATAAATTTACCCAAATGGCTAGACTTAAGAATCATGTGCATTCGCCAAGTTGAATTTTTTTTCAGGCGATTTCTCGCCATATGTGGTGCACGTTTTACCATTCAAACTGTTAATCAATATTCTGTATATTGCCAAGAAATAACTATTTTATCTTAAAAGTAAATACTTGTTATATTTATAAATTCCTTCATGTCCACCTAATTCGACAAAAAATCATAATGATTCTAGATACCGGGACATGAAGTGGTGTTATATATTTACAAATTTAGTTAACTGTATTATAAATTGTCACACTTTTATTTTATGAATAGGAAAAATAGTTACACTTAAATTTTATAAAAAATAATTCTGAAAATTGGGTTTTATATCTGTTTAGTTTTTGTTCATGAGATGATTATGCACACTAATAGAAATATGAATGTGTATTTGTGTGCTAGATGTAATAATACTAATTCAAACCTTTAATCAGTATTATCTATACTGCAGAGAAAAACTTAATGTATGCTAACAGGGTATATATAGCTTATTTATAAATTTTATTTACTTTATTATATATTAACACGCTTATAATTTATACTAAGGATAATTTCACATAAAGCAGCCTAGGAGCGAGCATACATCTCAAACAGCCTCATCATCCTCCTCATATTTTATAGCATTGTGTTAGAAAATAGGCATGTCCAAGTATATTTAATGATAAAGAATGAAAGCTGTTGTTTTACATTCTGGATTTATATGCATGCCAAACATTTTAATTTGTCGTTCTCTAATAGTTTTTTTTCTTGTCATGATAATGACGAATGATAAATGATTGAAATTGCTTGATTAAAACTCTGGAATTATATTTAAATTAAAATATTTTATTTTATTTATTCTCTCGTAATCTTTTGTTATCAGAATAACTACGTTTGAATCAATTTTGTGAGTTTCAAGTTTAGATTTGCTGTTTCAAAATTTGTCAGCCTGTTTAGTTTATTTTATGTTTTATTTTCTTTGGTACCATGTTGCGTATGCTTCATAAGTTTTACCAATTTAACTATCTAATTTTTTTTTCATAAAATATACTACAATTGTGACCAACTTTTTTAGCTTGTTTTCTTATTTTTATTGTTTATGATATGTGTGTGTGCTCTGAAAACAATTTAGGTTTATTTTCACCTTTTAGTTCTTTTTTATAATTCCATTGTTTTATTTTTATAAAAATGCTTTATGTTATGCTTAACATTAACGGCTAACAATTTATAACAATGCTTTATGTTATAGGTATTTTTTATGATTTTCTTATCTGTTTAGTAATGGTTTTCTTTGTGTGATTTTTTTAAATGAAAAATGCTTTGTGTATTTATATATATATATATATATATATATTTATACGGATGTTTCAAACCGTTTATACGAATGTTTTAAGTTTAACATAGCGTTAAACATTTTATAACTTTGCTTTTTACATTTTTTTAAATAAATTTTCCATCCGTTTAGTGATGCTTTGCGGCATGTGATTCTTTTAATAAAAATGTTTTGTATATTAATAAGATTAAATAATTTAATAAAAAGGTTTATGTTTGCATAACGTTCAGTGTTTTATTGCAAGATTTCATGTTTTTGGTGGCCTTTTATGATTGGCCAGCATCAGTGCTTATTGAGACTTTGAGCTTTAACACGTTAGTCGCCACGATTTGCGAACCATCAAATTCGAACCATCTCTCTAATTAGATGACTTCTTCTCTGCTATCTCTTAACTACAGTAGAGGAAGAGTAGGTAAAAAATTGAATCTGATCGCTGTATGAATCGTATTTGATTCACATGGCGATTAACGTATTAAAGTTTTAGTGGGTGTCTGCCATGTGTTTTAGGGTGGTTCGAGTGAAGACAAGTGTAATCTCATGGCTGGAACTGCGTTACGCTTTACTGGGATACTTGTTATTAATATACACATTTGAGAAGCACGTTCTTTCCACAAGTTCTGTGTTCGTGAAAGGCCTTGTTCTGACGGCTTGTGGCTTAGCAAACCTCGAGTCGCTCGAGGTTCGTACTTGTGGACTGTGGTAGATGGAATTCCGAACAGTCGCGCCGTTCCTGTGACGCGTGGATTGGCAAATCTCTAGGCACCGTTCGAATGATTTTATTTTCTTCATATACTATTTTATAAGCAGTGAAAATGCCAAAAAAAACAGTTTATAATATCTAAATCAAATGTCTCTCGTTGCACCTCTATATTTTAAATACTGCATCACTGTGCACTACATAGGTGCACAGTGAGGCATGGAAATTTTTTAAGAATTTAAATTCTAAAAAAATTAATGGGAATACTTTTGTATTTGAAACATGGTAAGTAATGGTGTGTAATGAACTGTTTGAACTTTTGGGATACTTGTATAACTTTATAAAAAAATGTGTGTTGAAGCGGCACCACTCTACTTTCATATAAATAGACTGAATAGATGGCATTCTTGGATAAATCAGCGTAGTAAAAACTTATAAAAAATAAATATAACCACATTTGTTTGAGTTATTAGCAAAGTTATAAATACTCTAATATATTTTTTGTGTACTTAAAAAAGGGAAACCTTTTCCATGCGTAAATATTGACTCCTTGAAAATTTTGAAATTACTCCTTGAAAACTCCTTAAATACTCCTGGATTTTTAATTTAAAAAATCAGTAAGAACCCTGGAACGATATTGTGTCTGTGGCAAAGATCATGGGACTGGAGGTAGATAACAATGATATCTATGAGCTTGTGGAAAAGAACAGTCAAGAGCTGACCATCGAAGAGGTTATGGAGTTGCATTCTGTTTCACAGCAAGAAGTTATGGAGGAGAGCATGTCGAAGGAGGAGGCATCAGCAAAGCAGCAATCTTCCTAGCGCAATATGAGAAATGCTGAAAGTATGGGAAACTGTTGCATTGTACATTGAGAAGCATCACCCTAATAAGGCAGTGGCTTTTATGCGCGCTACAAATTTATTTAATCATAATTCTTTGTCGCATTTTCGTCACATTTTGCAACGTCGGCAAAAGCAAATGTCTCCGGACAGCTTCTTACTAGAAAGAATTAGGTATGTATCATAATTCATCTAAAAATTCACCAACTCGATTGAAACACTCAGAAAAATTAGTAAAATTTCTAAATGAAGCATTGAACTGAATCCTGCTAATTGTAGTATGTGTTATAAACAGTAAACTTATTATTTCGGGTTTTTTTTGTTTTGTTTTCTGCAAATCGTATCCGCATTCTTTGTTAGTTGATTCTGCTCTGACTGAAAGAAAAGATGATGATTAACGCTTCTTAACAATCTTATAAGTACAGTCGGGCCTCTATTTAACGAACCTCTGTTTTGTGAATTCCTCTATTTTGCGAACTTCTTCTTGGAACCAAGAACATTTTGAGAATTCCTTTGTAAAATAACCTCCGAATAGCGAAGTGCATTCTCTATTTAACGAACTTTTTCTTGTGATCCAATATTTTTTTTCTCCTTATTTCTCAAATTATTTCTAAACATTTTAAACTTGTTCTTTCTTTTAACACATTTTATGGTGATCAATGACCTTGCAGCTGGAAAATGTCAAAGCGAAAGTACTTGAGCATTAAAGAAAAAAAATTAATTCTTCATGAGGTGGATAAAGGCGTGAAAGAAAAGGATATTGCTTTAAAATTTGGTATTCCTCCAAACAGCTTATCAACCATAATAAAAAAATTATGATTCATCGAATTCTTGTTCAAAACGTTTAAAAGTGTTTGTCTATGAAGATGTGGATGAGACAGTTTTGAAGAGGACAGTGTGAAAAATAAAAACAGTACAACAATGAATTGCGATGAAGACGAAGATGATGAAGATGGAAATGATCATGATGCAGAAATCAACAAACCTTCGTATGATGAAATACTAAAATTCATTAATTTTAATATAAAATTATTTTTTAATTGAAAATACAGTGTATTCCCGGACAATGTTTTGTTATATTCTTGTTTTCCTTGCAGATTTCTTTTTGACGGGTAAGATATATAAAACAAAGAGATATTAATTTACAAAATAAAGGTGTGATTAATTACTTTTTTAATAATATTTAGTGTTTATGAATTTAAAATCTGTTTTGTGTAGTTTAAAGTATTTTAAAAGGTGAATCTCTATTTAACGAATTTTCCATATAACGAACTTTTTTTCGGGATTTAGCGACTTCGTTAAACAGAGGTCCGACTGTATATATATATATATTTGAATAAGAGCTAAACTTTTTGAGTATTTTTTTCGGCATGGAACGTTTCATCTTATTTTACATTGATTTATATGGGAAAAATTGTTTCGCTTAACGAGCGTTTCGCAAAGTAAGCTTCTGGAACGAATTATGCTCGTTAAGCCAGGTTCCACTGTACTGTTCTTTCACTTCTACCCAGTAAAGCTTTAGGCTTGATGTAACTTTCACTTTTCACATGAAGTCTGGGAATTTGAATTCTATAACTTAGTTTCTTTTCATTTAAATCCCTTATGTTTTTTGTGTGATCCGGCATTACTAACATTACTTTCGCGTACCCTCAGAGTTGCGCTTACCACAGGCTTGGGACAGTTGATTATCAAGATGAGTAATTATTAGCTTTAATTATCAGTTATCGCGAAATTATTCCAATGCTATTTTCATTTGGTTTGCCGTGGAATTAATGCAATTATAAACCAGCGGGAGTGGTCTCCCCTAAACTTTCTCGTATACTTCTCGAAAAAGGTGCGGTTTCCCCCCCCCCCCCGCGTGGATAAAAAAATTCGAAACTATTGTAACCCAGGATCCAATGACTATCAGAAAATATTTAGGTAAAAAATCAAATTTAAAGAGATGCGTTCCGATTAAATGCGTACCGATTTCTACTCTTTCTTGGCTCAAGGACAATCTTTCCGCGTGCACAGATTGCTACCAAGTACGCATGCGAATGGAAAATCGGATGAAAACAGAAGCGCCAAGCAGGAGTCAATAAATATCGTGCACAGAAGATCGCGTTATGTACGCATGCGAGTGGAGACGGCGGATTCGTTGGAGATGCGATTATACAGACCGACAGACAGTCAACCCTTTGGCGGATTTGGCCCAAAATTTTATACGGACTTACATTCATGACGATAAAACTATGTACCAAATTTTAGCCATCTAGCTATTCAAGTTTTTGAGTTATAATGTTCGCATGACTTCGGACATACAGACAGACTTCCCGTTGACGGATTTTGTCCAAAATTTGATAGAAACCTACAAATTATGTTTAAAGACCACATACCAAATTTCATCTCCGTAGCTCTAATAGTTTTCGAGTTATCGTGTTCACAGACAGACATGATTCCAAAATTGTGTTTTTCGGACTCGGGGAGGTCTAAAACGTGGAGATTCGTCAAAATCTCGAGTTCGAATTTTTTGACGATTACAATACTTTCTCTTTGTATACTTCCTATACGAGAAAGTAAAAAAATGGAAAATGAAAAAATCCTACCAATGTTATTCAATTAATTCGAGCCGTTTGACTATGGGTTGCTATGATATAAAAATAATAATAAAATAAAAATGAGATAAATCTATCCACATGTTATGAATAATCGCATTTATGATTACCACTGAGAGAGAGAAATCGTGAAATATAGCGAGCCAAAAGGGTTGTTCTAGGAATGCATCAAGGTCAAATTTCGATTTGCGGAATCTCGGACGGAAGGAGGAAGAAAAGCTCAGTGAAATGCAACAACTTTCGCTTTGAAATTAGATTTTCATTACAGAGCAGGGTTGCCATATTGGCCTTTTTTCAAAGTGCTTGGCCTTAAGAATTTTCATTTGGCCTAAAATTCATTTTTGGCCTTTTCTGGCTTTATTTTCATTCATGATTT
>BGPR01034797.1:0-16292 GCA_013235015.1 Araneus ventricosus
CGTATTGCTAGTGATGTGGTTCGAATCCACCTGCAGAGGAGAGACTAGCTCGATTTCATACGTACCAACCGCCATGTGGTGTAACATCTGCCCCTGACTCCAAAAAAAATCTGGGCAGAGACTCAACCCAAAAGAACTTATGTAGACATTACATACTCTTGGGATCTTCAACCTCCTGCCCTGGTGACTGAGGAGAACAGAGGAAGAGACGTTGGACTGGGAGAGATCAACGCTAGTTAAGAAGCGAAATGGCGCCCCGCGTTTTGAAGTTTTCATAAATGCTTCGCTCGGTTTGTTTTAAGATATGTTAATGTCAATGTGTGTCATGTCTTCATGTGAGAATAAAACTGAAAGACACATAACATACTCTCACAAGACATCACACATCGGTACAGTGGCTATGATACCACAAAATAAAAAATGACAAAATGGAGGCTCTTCTTCTTTTCTTTTAAAATAGTAAAAATCCACACCCTATAATAATTTAAGAACTGTTCAAGAAGAACAGTGTAAAAGCGGGCATTGAAAAGAACAAACAAATAAACACAGAAAAGTTAGTAAAATCAGATATACAATAAGCTGGGCTGGGATTGAAACCGGCATAAAAAACCCACAAAACAACACCACACTGCCACATCAAACGACACAAAAACATAAAATAAAAACTAAAATAAAACATAGAATTAAAAAATACAAATTAAAAATTTAATAATACAATTACTTCTGAGATAGAAAGAAAGAAATTCTTAATATGGCAACCGTCCCAGCAATGGAATATCAAACCATCAATCATCACAGAATTAGCCTAATAATTAGTAAATAGGGGGAAATTAATATAGTTTTGAAACTTGGTCAAATATCTTTTGATCTCAAGGAGACAGGCTGAAAAGTCACCCTCCGGGCAGTCATCTAGGGGAAAAAACTCATGAAGTGAAGAAATGTTTTTCCAATTTCTTCCAACCCCTACAGCCACATCTAATAAATATAATGGCATGGCGAAAGTCGAGCATAAATTTGCAAGACGAGTATCACACTATATATTTTGTTGCAGTAGTATGATTACAAATGACATCAAAGGTAATGATTTTTCAATTTTCAAAACAAAATCATTATTCTGTTGAAAAGACGACTCATAATCAAATATTCTATCTAAATAAAGTTTGTATGTGTAAGCATTCACTTTGAAGCACACGGCGCGTCAGAGCATCAATACTCAGAGCGCTTTAGTGTGGTGTGGAAGTTAGAGAGAGATACATAGAACTTATCCAGCCACAGCAAGGCGCAGCAAGTCTAAGGAGCGGAAAGCAGAAGAAGAACAAACCAATTATTTGCAGAATTTTTCAGTATCATTCTTAAAGGCCTATAAAATGCTGTTTTAAAATTTAACATTGAATACATTAAATAATTTGGAGTAATTCGGTTAAACCACTCTACATTTTCAGTTTTTTTTCCTCAGTTACAGACAAAAGCACCTTCTTGCTCTCTGTCTCATTCAATAAACTACGGGATGTAAAACAACATTTTAGCGGGGAAGGGCGGAATTATGTAATTCTGTCCTAGGGCGTAAAATGTATAAATCCGCCCCTGATGTGATTAGGCAATACATCTCTCCGATGTCGAGATGGTTGGGTGCTTAGCCGAGGATGGAATTCTTGCACTGACCATTGTACTATTATTGTAATTACGGTGAATCTGATCACTATTAACAAGGTCCAAAGACATGAGATGTATCTTTATGGTTTTATTAGTGTGGATTATTTAACGGATTTATTAACGTTTTTAAGCTAAGTTGCATCCCTCTACCACATATTTTTAAAGGAGGGAATCAAATAAAGAACTTGAAATGACCTTAAATTAGTTGGTTTGGTATATTAGTAGTTTTAGCTATTTTACACTTTATGACTTTGTTAATTTTCGTTTTTCTTAGTGCAGAGGTTCCTAAACCTTTTTGTTGCGGTCCACCTGTTGTGTAAAAAAATATTTAGATGTCTACTAAACCAAAGATGCAAGTAAAAAAATACCTGCACATAATACATGTATATATTATGCCGCAATGAGTCCAGCTACTGTAAAAGTGTTAAAATGTATTGCTTATAAATAAAAAAAACTTATTGTTAAGCATTTAGCCACAATGTAAATAGTACCTCAAAACAAGTGGTCGAGATTCAAAATTCTTAAAAAAAACAATGCGGTTTTTTTTTGACATTGCTTGCTCCAACACGAGAGATTCGATATCTGATTAAACTGACAGTTTGAGCCCCAAGTCACTTTTCACATTCAGTTTGTTTCTACTTATTGTTCAAAACCCTGAACATACTTCTGCTTGTCTAAAACACTTAAATTGTGATAGCATCAGCTCACGCAGATATGGGTCGAGAACCCCATCAAATGTCTCAGTAGGTTTCAGGGCAATTGCTGGATACCACAAGCAGAACATTTATCCAGAATCAGACCTAAATGATATTGTTCTAAAAAACGATTTTAGAACTAGTCGCATGATAGTTCAATTAATGTGACTTTATTTGATTGCGCTTCACTTTCGTTACCCCTGACCTTAACTTCTGGTGTTCCGCGGCCTAATAAAAGCTTTTCATCCACTGCCCACATATAGGTTGGGGAACCGCTGGTTTTAGTAAAATAGGCTTGTGTGCATTTTCACATCTGTGCATGTTAACGCTTTGTTTGCTATCTTATTTAGAAAAAGATTTTAGACCTCCAAACTTAATATCTAAAACCCTGTCTCTTACTTAAAAATTATAAACAAATAATTTTAAACATCACAACTTATTAAAAGTATGGAATTTATTATAAGATTTTAACAAATACTTTTCCACATTTCCATTATTTTTACAACTCATTTTAATGGATTAATATAGTTTTCAAGAATTGGCATTCGTTTTTTCAATGCTTAAAGCAAATCTTTTCAGTGTTTAATTTGCTAGTTAGATCGTTACTTCTACGAATATGTATTCAAAATACTCCAGAAGAGTCTAATCAGATATTTTCTCTGAAAGAGCTGCACTGTTATCATATCATTGCTGGAAGGAAAATCACGATCCTATAAATAATTAAATTTTAGTGACATTACTTCTTCCAAATGGATAGCCACCTTGCCTTCGAAAAACTCCTTGTCTGTTCATCATCAACAAAAAAGCTATAATGTCTAATATTTTATCCTGCAAGAACTGCTGGGGGTTATAAAATAAACACTTAAAAGCCTGTATAATAGCCTTATCAAATAAGCCAGCCATATATCTTTTTGGAATTTATGAAATCCTGCTGGATCGAAAAAAAACGAAGATAGGTTCTTTCTAAATCATCCTCCTTTGCTGTTGTTTAATAGTACTTATTTATGATGGAAGTGGATCACGCTAAGTCATTGGTGGATTTATAGGAGACTACATGTAAGTTTCAGGTCTTTCTTTTTCAATTTAAGATACACGTTCAGAGCATGAGACAGTTTTCAGTATTTTGAGCAGTTAGCCAGGTGAAAAAATTGAAAGCTTGTTCATATACTAGATACTTGCTGTATTGCCCGATAGCTTAAACTACTCACTATTTCGTTTCGTGCGGTTCGTTTGATGAATACTCCAGCTGTGTATATTGTTTATCTTCAGAGCCTGATTTTACTAATTCTTAGGTTTCAATCTTTTAAATTAATAATTTTTAAAGAAAAACGATTTACAAGGAGAAAAGAGATTGCTTTGAAGAAGGCAAGACAATCTTTCTGAAAAGTTTTTCTTCCTCTTCAAATGTGCACTTTATGTTTTTCTTTCTGTTAAAATAACTTCATTCGCCCAAAACTATCATAATATACAAATTGTTTTATTGATATTATCACAGAAAATTTTTTTCGAATGTATAGAGGTGACGTTTCAGTTACTTTCTAGAAACGGAAGCGAAGTGTTCCTTGAAATTAAATGCAGGTCAACCCCGGTTAATCGAACTAAGGAGGTAGGCGTTTCGGATAATGACTTTTTCGGTTAATCCATGAACATCCATTACTATCTTGTATCTAATTACAGTATATAATTCTGAAATGTTTTGAGTGTAAAACGAATTCAAAGTTCTCTTGCTAGGCTACACTTATATTCTTTAATAAAATTAACCCTTCATAGGGCGCAATCCGCCTGACAGGCACAGCTAAACAATATCATAATTAATACTGTTAACACCCATTAATTTTAATTTTAGCATTCTTTTAGATTGCAAAAAATGCAACTACATCATTTTTCGGCTTTGCGAGTAACTTTAAATCATTTAAATTTTCGCCACCAAAGTTTCTTTAATATATTGTGGCATCTTTGGCAACTTTTAAATTCCAACGGTAATTTTTACAGTTTTATTAAGTATCTTAATTTTTCATATTTATTTTTCTAGTAATCAACTTAAATATTAATTGCATTAACTTTTTATGTCATTTCTTTTAATGTATCAAGATTTATTAAATTATAAATTACTTTATTTAACGGAACTATTTGCTCGCCATTTTGTACGGCGGAGGTTTTTGTGAGTTAACAGTGTAGCGTCACCTGTCTGGTATATTTCTCTCTTTCCCTAGTGTTTTGATATTGGCTTTATCAGACCCAACATAACATTCATTACCAACAACTAAAACAATCAATTCACCAAGAATATTTAATGCAGTTCGAAAAACACCCTCGCTTTGTTTAATATCACCACAAATGATGGATGACAGAGCAACGGATAATCCTGGTAAAAACTATGCCAAAGCTCTGCTTGCACTTTGCTTCACTCTATCAGATTTTAAAGGTAAATATTGATGATTCAATGTTAGAACTCCAATTGTCTGAAGTATAATCTTACGAAGAGCTTTGGATCTCTCCTTCTTGAGAAGATCAATCAGGGCAAAAAAGGCTTGGGCGAGAGGCAAACGGAACACATTCTGATAGATTTCATTGATGATTTCTTCATTTGAATTTTTTACTAAGCTTGTAATACAAAGGCAAACGCTGCATTTAAATTCTT
This sequence comes from Araneus ventricosus, assembly GCA_013235015.1. Taxonomy (NCBI): domain Eukaryota; kingdom Metazoa; phylum Arthropoda; class Arachnida; order Araneae; family Araneidae; genus Araneus; species Araneus ventricosus. The sequence continues at coordinate 4,990 of BGPR01034797.1, forward strand.
CACTAGCATCACGAACTTTATTATCTGTTTCATCAGATGCAGTAATGAACTGAACGATTTGTAGAAAGTATCCAGAAAATGTCTGCCTGTATTCTAAGCAACCATTTTCAAATAAAAACGCTAAATTATTAACACATTCTAAAATCAATAATTGACTTTCTTGGGGACAATTAAAAGAAAAAAAGTGGGGATATCGTTGCAAAAACGTCTCGTTTTTGCAATTATAAAGAGTTTATTGATAAAAGAAATTTGCACACCTATTAACCATCACTATTTTCAGCATTTCCGTGTGTATCAATGTACCCCTAGTATGGAGCAGATTGATAGAAATCCATTTTTAGGAAAAAAGTGTAATAAATATTTTATTATGTCATTTATGACCAAAACTCGACTGAAATCCTACATTAGATTAACGAATGTATAAATTTAGTGTATTAGTCGAAAAATTATAGGCGAGAACTTACGCGTACCTTAAAAACTGCATTTAAAAAGTGACGAATTTGGTGGGAAATATACTTCCCATGGCCCTAGAAATGGTTAAATCATACGTAGGGAACCAAACGTCCTCCGGCTGGTGTGGTGCAAAAATACCCACACTGGCCCGGCCTACCCAAGAACGGAGTAAGGCCGGTACAGGACCTGCGGGGAGAGAGCCGCCCCACCAGGACGGGATTTATTGGGTACAATAAAATGATACAGGCATTCCCCGAGCAGGGGCAGTACTTTTAAATGCAAGAGAGCTGGGAGTATAAATATGGTTCGACCCACCTCGGTGCGGAGAGAATAGCTTGATTTACATGCACTCAACCGCCAAGTGTGCGAATGATACTCACAAAATAAAGAATGACAAGATGAAGGCTCTTTATTATAAGGTAATAAATTTAAGAACTGCTCGGGCAAGCAAGCAACAGTAAAAATATATAAAAAATATACAAGTATTGAAAAAGAAACAAACAAATAAACATAGAAAAGGCAGTAAAAATCTGTACTTATAAAAGGCAATGTTTGTGTGTGTGTGTCTGCGATGTCCAGACGAATCTATCGCACTTACAGCCATGAAATTTGGCACACAGATAGTAGTAATGGTGACTGAATGCACCTCGAAGCCTAAATTTTAAAATTTAATCTAGAAAATTTTTTATTTAATGTTTTGTGTTGTTTTGGGTGATTTTACGCACTAATTTCTCATAGCATGATTTCGGATAAGTGTACGATAAAAATAGATACACCATCGGAAAGAACACGCGATTTCCGTTCTAATGAAGTTCGTTTTGAGCTTCTAACGTAATTTACTGAATTTTGAGAATTTTTTTAAAAAATAGTCAGTATTGGCATCTAAATGTTAGTTTTGTTTTTAAATTTGTTGCATCCGACTTTCTAATAACACTATTATTTTCAATTTTTTTCAGCTTATAAGTAGAACGGTTCTGTCGGATTTAAAACAACAACGGTTAAAATATCTTTTCAAGTTTTTTTAAATTAATTTTTTTTCTGGGCAGTTAAGAGTTATTTTTATGGAGAGAGTTCCTCGCGCGGCACTTCTTCGGAACGCAGATGACTATGTGATTGGTTGAAGGGGAGGTGACGTCATAACCTTGAATTGAAGGACTGATTATTATTTTTGGCAGTATCTTAACGTATTTATTCATCCCGCATACTTAGCTTGCAGTATAATAATTTTCACGTTGCAATTTTTTAATATTGCTTTGGATTGGATTTCTACAAATAAAATGCCATTATCGCGAGAAAAGAAAAGCGGGAAAATCAATAATGTGTATCTTTTGTTTTGATTTTCTTTTCAAAACTTTTTCATGTCATTGTGAGCGTTTTTTCTTTTTTTCTTTTTCTTCGTTTTGTTGAAGTCCTGATTCCACGGGCAACGCCGTGCGCGTACTGCTAGTCAGATATATAAGTCAAGGATTGAAACCCCACATCATCACCAACCTGGCGAACTGGAAAAAGATAAAAAGAGTCCTTCAATATGCTATGCGGAAGTTCGAAGAGGGGCGCCAGCTCAGGTGTCGTCCTCATCGTCTGATCGCGGTTCAAAATTACGAGGTCCAATAGTTTTTCCTTTCTCCTACTTTCGCTATGGAGCTATTGAAAGATAATCATCGATTAGAGGTAATTAAACATTAAATTTAAACAAAAATATAAGAAATTTTTGCTCAAAATTGATTGTCTGAATTCCTTACCTTTCGTAACAATAGCACCAGCAAGACGATTATGATCACCAACTGTAATATTAAAGGAAAAATTAACAGTTCGCATAAACACTTTCGATGTTTATTTGCGTTCACTTTCAAATCTTTAGCAAGTTTTTCTATGTATATTTTGAATTCTTCTTTTGTCCTGCTTGATTCATTTTTTGCGAACTTAGGAAAACACTTGTCAAATTGCAGTTCACTTTCTTCCGGCTGCATCGAGAATTTTTCCTGCTTGTATTCTGTAGATCTGGATATTTTTTCAATAATTTTTCCTCCATATATTTCTTCCTCGAGTATCTTCAAAACGCATTTTTGTAGTTCTTCTTCTGTGATCAGTTTCTGATCTTCTGTGTTTTGGGACTTCAAAGTATATCTCTTCCGAATTTCATCTAGTTTGCTTTCTGTTGTTCTATTTTCTCTGTGTAGCTATCGAAAGATAATCATCGGTTAGACGTAACTAAACATTAAATTTAAGCAAAAATATAAGAAATTTAATGCTCAAAATTGATTGTCTGATTTCCTTATCTTTCTTGATAATGCCACCAGCAGGACGATTATTATCATCATCTGTAATATTAAAGGAAAAATTAACAGTTCGCATAAACACTTATTTAAATCCAATGGGTTACACTCCCTGCTCGCTCCACTCCTCAACCCCCTAGAATCACATTGTGATTCTTTTGGGATCACTATGTGATCCCAGCTCGCTTCCCTCACTCGCCATGCAGGTATGCGTTTCTACTAGTAATAGGAAATTATAAATACATTAATTACTGAAAGCAAATTTCAGTTATCTGAAATTTCATGAACTCCTAAAATTAATTTTTCACCAATTACTAAAATTAAAATCCTCTGGTAGCACAGAGATACATATTTAAATGTTAGAATGAAATCTGAATGCAATAATTCTAAGATGTTTAAAAATCAAAATTATTTACATCAATCATAAATAAGTCATTTTAAATTTTTTTCCAAACACAATTCACAATATCTTCAACAGTTTTATTTGCCCTTACTTCATTCCATCAAAATTTCAAACATGCCCTATTTTCAATGAAATGTTACTGAGAAACGCTTCCCTACATGTATTCACACTCACTCCAATTATTATGTTGCCAAGAGATATATAACTTTTCTCTCTGGGTAGTTATTTATGTGTTAAACCTCAGAAAAATTAAGTTGTCAAGAGATGATATAACCCATTTTACAACCTTTTAACTAAAAGGTTGTAAAGAGAAAAATGATTTGAAACACGCTCATAATTATTCAAAATTTAAATCATAATGATTATGTACTTTTAGCTTTTTAAAATTGATAAGATCCTAAGTTTACTCATGTTTCTCAGACAGCTTACCCACAGGTATACAGACTCACTCCAGTTACAATTTAATCAAGAAAGGTACAACATTTTTCTCTGGGTTATCACTTATGTTTTTAAAACTCAGAAAATGTGAGCAATCGAAAGATGAAATAGCCCAATACCTTTTACCTAAAAAAGGACATATTGTGGAAAAAAGTGAGTTAAAATATTTTAATATTACCTATTCAAAATTAAAACCAATAATAATTATTTACTTTTAACTTGAAACAACAATAATTTACATGATTATCAACTTTAAAAATCAAATTCACGACCAATTTAAATTCACTGAAGTACTCCAAGAATTCACTGATCTTTTTCCAATCGAAACTACAACTACAACTCAACTACAATTCCTTTTGTAAAGACGTTAGGACCAATTGAAATAGCATTCAATGCCTTTGCAATAGAGAAGAATATAATAAGTACATAGATCTCCTTCCATAAACACATTTTAACCGGTAACCTAGGCATTATTTACAATAAAGAACTAAGGGAACTAATGATCAAAGGTACAAAATTCCGTCCTATTTTCAAGATCTCCTCTCTATAAAGCAAAAAAAATTAGAAAAACAATAAAATAAAACAAAATAACAAACTTTCATATCAAATTCTAAAAGATATGAAAACCGAATTGAAAGTATTCCGATTAAACATAAAAATGTGAATATTAACAGATGGAAAAAATATATCACATACGCAATGAATGCGCTAAAAGCTGCAATTCCAAAAGCGCTGTGGTAGACAGAGTACAAATCGTAAAATGAAAAACACAATTAAAGCACAATAACGTTTCTTCAGGGGATGAAGTTATTGTGAATTGTTAAAATATAAAAAGTATGACATTTTCTTGCAATCAGTTACGCCGTAAAACTTAAAACACTGATTTTCATCCCTAATGTCAAACCAAAAACAGAGAGAGGAGTTTTGAATAATTAAAACTAAAAGGGCGATGTGATATAACATCAGAGCAAAGTAAGAATAAATTTTACTTGCGTAAAATGAAATGAAGAGCGCGAAGGAGACTCTTGGATGAGATAAAAGGGGAAGGAAAAAACTACTTACCTTGATGGAACTGCAGGAGTTACGAATGGATGCCCTATGTAGAACAAATTTTCTTTCAAACTAAGTAACTTTTGTAGATATATGTTTCAATTGTTCACCGATTATTTCCAATAACTGTTTGCCTTGTCATTGTTGATTATCTGTTTATTGCAAATGCATGTTACTCTGTATTGTTGCCCTCCAATGGATGTAAACAATGAATAGTGTAAACGATGAATTTTCTTTTATTGGCAGAATGACGTCAGATTGGTATCATTAAAAATTTATTTCAGTGTAAAGGCTGATTAACCAATTTTTTACAATAAGTACATATACTCCAAACTGAATTTTTATTTGCTCTCAGTTTGATATTATACACTTCTTAGAATATGTTTCTAATCTCAGGCTCATTGAATGAAGTGATTTTTTATTTTAAATTAATGTTTTGTTAAGTGAAATATTTTTTCACAATCTTCAAATTAATACTTTTTGTAAAAAGAACATCTCATCCTGGGTACTACGGACGTATCCCCATCTGCTTTTTCGTTCTATGAAGAACACGCAGATAAGTTTTCCGTTTGTCCAACAGGGTGATTTATCACTAATGATGCACACGTATTACACTAGTAAGGTCGTATTATCAAATAGATTAAGGGGACTTACGATTCTTAAACGTCGGAAAAATGGTGGAAAACTGTCAAATTCGATACATTTTATCTCTGAAACAATGCAATTCACAAACTCACTTTTTTATAGAAAAATATCTGTTCTTTCTCTTATAGTACACACATTTTGAAACCTTCATATTCGTATGTATTTAGTATGTATATAATTTATAATAATAATTAATATTTAGTATATTTATAATAATAAATATGGGTATAATTTTTGGAGAAAAAACGAGATAGTCACATTGCGCGCATGATTACGAATAAAATATTTATTTAAACACAATATTTTGGGTATCTAAGTAATCCAAACAATCTGTTTAAGAAACTGAACTACAATTTATTAACATTTAAATTTAATTTCTACTTTATATGCCAATTTAAAATAAAAGTGTTAAAAATAGTTAAATTTTCAAAATCTCTACCCCCCCCCCCCAAAGAAACTTCTTTGGAGAAATATGTACAAAATTGTGGTTCAATTTATAGAACATAGCAAAATACATATTCGAAAAAAATTTATGTAATATTATTCAATAAGTCTTGAGATATCGTGCGCGCAATAACAAAATAAACACATTTTGAGATGCAGCGCTTTAAAGATATGGCCATATTCAATGTTTACGTTGAAGAGATAATACATTTTCCTTCATAACTTTCATAATTATAGGAATTTTTTAACGCGGATTGTTTTAAATTGTTCAGGAAAGACAGCGGAATAATATTATCTTTTTTCATAAAATCGAAAATTTTCGAGTTTTAGCAGTCCTATGTCCCCTTAAGTAGGCATCTGCCTAGGGGGCCCAGAAATTTTTTCGAGGAGGTGTTCTTCCAGTCGATAGTTTAGAAACTATCGATAATTCCAATCGATTTTTTCCGTGGATAGTTTTAAAACTATTGTAGGGTCTTAGCTCAGTGATACTGAACTATGAAAGATTTCACCAGACACAGCAATATCAGGATATTAATTTTTAATTAAAGATTCTTGATTATTGGATTATTTACAAGAATATACAAATTAATTCCAAATATAAATTCTGTCTAACTCAGTACGAGATAGCGTAAACAAAGTCAGAGTTCAATCTGGATTCAATCACAGATTTGTTATGAATCTACTCGTACGTAAATTGAAAAGTTCTACTCAAGGCGAGTACAATGTCCGATGGCCGGAAGTGTGATTTCAGGGATTAGACCGCTCAAAATATTTGCGTATAACCACTAAAGAGTTATATCGATTACCGAAGAAGGTAAATTGCAGTGAAGTATTGCACGTTCACTTCGAGACAAATTCCGAAGAATTCCTCAGTTGCTTTCCAGTTCGCTAAGAGCTTTAATCAGCCAAAGGTTGGCTTAACGGTTCACGGCACAAGGTTCCAAAATTCTCGATCTCAAAACGATCTCCCTCTTCCGTCCAGAATTCCAACTTAAGAATACCTTTGACCCTTCCCTCCGAGGCGTGGCCGAAAGGTTAAGTTTTTGGTGATTTGTCGGGGAATGAAACAGTTTCACTAACCACAAATCTCTGTTCTCTTTCCCGCATCTTTATTGGCAAAAGCCACAACGTAATGCGTTTCTCCTCGGCAACTTGGGTGATCTTCAACGGTCAGCCGGCTCGGCGGCCTTACAAAAAGTCCTTCGGGTTATGTAATCAGGATCGGTTTTTACGACGACGGCTTCCTTTCTTCGGTCGCTTCCAGCTATCTATCTGGGGGGTCTGGTCAGTCTCTCGCGTAAGAATTGGCAGCTTCTCGAGACCCCACATATCGATTGTATAGATAGTTCCAATCGATTATTGCAGTCGATAGTTTTGAAACTATTGATTGTTCCAGTCGATGGTTTTAAAACTATCGACTGTAAACGCTCCAATCGATAGTATTGCCCGGGAGAAAACCATCGACAGTTTTGAAACTGTCGATAATATCGATTGCTTCAGTCGACAGTTCCGAAAACCCGATATTATCGACACGGCTTCGATAGTATCGATAGTCTATCAATGTTTAAGAGACACTAGCTCAAACATATCCATATGCTTTAAGCACTTTAACACCGCACCGCGCCGCCGTCTCTAGAGCTCATGTGGCTCCTATCCGGTTTGGTATAGATGTAGGTGAACTTTATTGAGTTGCAGAAAAAAGAAATACAGCATAGAGAAAAAGGGCATAAGAAAAAATCGCAAATTTGATGTTTACATATAGAATTGACAACAAAATAAAGGAATGTACACAGTGTCTTTATTATTACGATGTGAACGAAAGGAATAATGATGAATGAAAATGAAAAAGCTTACATCAATGCACAGGTTGTTGAGTAACGAAGTAAAGATGGGGAACATTAAAATCAATAAGTAAATATTAAAACGTTAATCTTGGATTTTCTTTTCGTGTTTTCAAACTCGCTTGCAAATCAGTGCAGTCCAAATTTTTTTGGAGTTGACTGCCTGACTCATAAGTCAACAACCCTGGCAATCTCTGAATTTGATTATTTAGAATGCCTTAAATGTAATCTTTTTTCACTTTTAAAATTCAAATTTATTTTAAAAATTTTTATATGAGCGGTACTGAAACCAGATTCTTGAAGGGGAACCGCAATTAACTATTTTGTTATTTCCGTTCTTCCTAAAATTTCTTACTTAAAAACTCCAAACGGTAATGATCAGAATCAATACAAGATATTTATACATTTGTTAATAGAATATAGGATTTCGGTCGAGTTTTGGTCATAAATGATATAATAAAATACTTATTACACTTTTTTCCTAAAAATGGATTTGTATCATTCTGATGATTAATAGGTGTGGGATCAAAGCAAAATTTGTTTTATCAATAAACTTTGTATTCCAAATCAACGTTTAAAAGTTTGACAAAGTAACAAACTTTTATTTTAATCAAAATTCGACATTTTTAATTAGAATGGAAAAATTAAACAATAATACCTCAAAAAATAATTTATCTCTAGAAATAATAAATAAGTATGTGTGTGGGTGTAAAAATACTTTGGAGGGAGGGAACGTGTGCCTCTCAGCTGTGTTTGGAAATTTTAATTAATTAAAAATTAAGGAAAATGTTTGCGTTTTTCCTTCATGACTTACGAAAATAGTATAGCACAAAAATAATTTTCACATCATCTGAAAATGACAAAAATTATTTTTTCGATCATATTAATTAAGTTTTTGTTACATTTTTTTTTTCTCAAATTTTAAAAAATTCGTAAAAAAAAAATTAAGCTCAATTTACAACAATTCTTTTCATTTTTCAATGAAATTTAAATTGTTTTCATTTTTAAGCAAATACTTAATTGCGTGTTTCTCTTGGATAGTTCAATTTTATGTTTTTTTCCATTTCTGAAGAGGATTTTGCAAAGTAGTTGCTGTTAAGGCGCATTGATACTCACAGAAAATGTGTATCAATGTGACCCGGAGTCAATTGTATCAATCTGCCCCAAGAGACTTTTTTACTTAAAACAAGTGGTCATGCAAAACCAAAGATAAGAAACCTCCAAACCTAATATAGTTCAGAAAAATAAATGTTCTTTTCTATCTCTGTTGTAGATTCCCTGCCAGGAAAACGTAATTAGTTAAATAAATCTCACAACACGTACTTAGAGTAAAACTTACTTAGACGTGAAAATTAGCGGTTTGTTTCATTTGTAAATTAACTTTTGATTGCACATAGCCGAAAAATATACCCTGTTAAAAGGGTTACAGTGGCATGTATATGAGGAGATGTGAACATCTTGAGCCATTACAATTATCAAAATTTATGGACTGCACCAATGTTCTCGCTTATCAATCTACACCAACTCCCCCTTTATGTAAAAGTTTTATTTTATGAAGGATTTAATTGATGTTCACCCAATTATAATCATTTTTAGATGCAGATTTTATCGCAGTAAGTAATATAAGTTATTTCAAATGGACTTAAATAGTATATTTATTTATTATTATTTTTTCATTTTCGAAATTCTATCAATTCAAAATTTTACTGGTCCCTCTATGATTAAAGAATTTTCTCGTTTCTAACTAATTTCCACAGAAAGAATTAATTCACAAGAGAAAATTATTAGAACTCGTGATGCCATGCATTGTCTTTATTGGTTATAAGAAAATTTATTTTCACTAGTAGACAACCAAAAGGGCTTACCAAAGAAAATAATTAATAAATAATATTTAATGTCGCAATAGAAACCACCATACCAGAGAAAAAATTATTGGAGATATGGTTTAGTAGAAAAAAAGCCGTCTCTGAAAAGGTTAATGTCAAAGTATGGAAAATAATTTAAAGAAAATAAGAACTAAGAAAACTCTGTTTTCTCATACCAATATTACATATGAACACGCGAATCTTGTATCCTGGGGAGTTGTCATTTGTAAGCAAAAGGGGCAAGGGTTCAATTTCCATTTCGGATTCCCACTTTTTAGGTAAAAAGGCATTTTTTCATGAAAAGAGTAGACACAATGTTGCACAGTTGCGGAGGTGAGTGTGATAAGTCATTCATCTCTTACCGGGGAACATGTGATGGACAATTCAAACTTTTTCGCTTTCAAAGTTTTTACACCGATATCTCACAGGTAAATTTCCATTTAAATAAAATACTTAATTAAAAATATAATTACTTATTGGATTAATAGAAAATTATTTAGAGTAATTAATAGTGGCTATGAAATAAATCCAGTGATTGACAATGTTTTGATCCTGCTAACATGCCGCTGGTAATAAAATGTTTTGCGCCATTTATTGTTGAAATTATATGCGTATTTTTTAAGGGGAATAACAAAGTGAAGATTTTGATTTCAGCGGATTTTGGTTTGAGCCAACAACATGCAATTAGATTTTACATGACATGGTCAGTTATTTAACTTCATTAGGCACATTTGTATAGACAATGAATAGAGCAGGTACAAGCCACTGAAAGAACATGGATTATATATCTACTACGTTCTGAAGTTTAAAATTGCGTTGTTAAGGAGACCATGAATATAAAATAATGCAAGATTTCTTTGAAATCATATTCCTGGTGAACAAATAGGTCGCCGAAGGCTTCCAGTTGTATAATATAGCAAAAGTCTTTTAAACGCAATTTAAAGCATAAAAAAACTATTAGTTTAATTTCAGTATAACAGTCAGTTGTTTTTTTTTCACCACTCAACAGATGTCCATAAAATTTTGCTGGAAATGCATATCGATGTACTAAAGTGCAAATTATTAACATCGACTTGCATTTCTGCAATATCTCAGTACGAATATTTTTTTGAACTGGTATACATTTATGCACATTGATAAATTAATAGAAGAAAAATTACCTGGCGATTATTTAAGAGATGATAAAGAAGTTATTCCATCTTTTTTTAAAGACGCCATTGCAAAACATCGAATTTATTTCTTTTGTCAAAAAAATAATGAAGAAACATTCAATGAACGTAATTCGATTCATGAGTCAGGCAACGCGACGGTTAAAGATTTTTTTAACTAAATACCTACCTGCGCGCACATAAATCGTATAAAGTATGTATCATTATAATTAGAACTCGAGATATTCAGTAAAGGTATGATTTTTTCACTTTTATGATAAATGCTTAATTTTAAAACTTAATTAGTGATTTCCATAATATGTAATATTATACTAGTACTGTCATAAAAAAAAGTAGACCGAATCATTAACATAAAATGTGAGTTACAGCTCATTTTTCATAAAGCCTAGCGTCTATTCTCTCTACTGAAGTTTAAAAGCGATCAGATAAACTTTTCCGAGAAATTATGAAAAATGTGGAAAATCTGAAAGTGTCCGATACTTTCAAGTATATAGTGTAGATTATAGATTAGAGAGTGCTGAATACTGAATATCTTTCTCAAGATGCTCATAGTGGCGAGGCAACAATTAATTATTAGTTTTGCTTACTGTATCAACCATACTAGGATCTCAAAAAAGAGGTTTGGGAAACACACACACACAATACCACAATGGTCACACACACACACACACACAATAACATTACAATACTACAGCTACTACAGTTGATTAATTTAAAAG
>BGPR01034798.1:0-10250 GCA_013235015.1 Araneus ventricosus
TCAAATTTTGTCAAATACGTAGTCGTTTGTCTGTCCTTGAATATGTATGCGATATCTCAAACACGTATCAGGCTAGATAAACGATATTTGGTATGATGTCTAGACACTAAAAGTGCAAATCCTTAATAAATTTTAGATGAAATCGGTCGAAGAGAAGATGGTAAAACTCATTTTCACCATAAGACGAAGCTAAACACAAAATGTATCCTGTTGTGGGAGTAAAAAGTGGAGGGGCGAAAAGTTTCTCTGGTTTTCCCTCTTTGCTGAGCCTTGTTTTTTGGGTTGCTAGGTTTTGTTTTTAGTTTTGGTTATATTAACGCCCCGCTTTGAAGCAACACGAGGTCTACTTTGTGACGGACCTCGCAATTTTTAACCGCCGTCAGATGACGAAGACGATACCTCCGCTCTGGCACCTCCCTTTCCAAATTTCCGCACCATACCAGCGGGAAGGACCATGTCGTCAGATATAGTGGGCACCAGGACCATATGCACGGCGGACCTTCACTGGAATCGGAATTCGAATCTGGAGCTCCCCGTCCTCGAAGGCGAAACCTTACCACACCGCGGCCCTTTTCTGAGCTTAAGTCCTTCAAATGAACTATTCAAATTACCTATTTATTAATTATCGTTTACATTCAACCCGATGTTTAGATGTAGCTAGTTTTGACGCAACTGTAGAGGAAAATTTAGTTCGATCGTTTCTTTTTTTCAGTTTTTTGACAAATTCGTCGCAAGTCGGAATGAAAGTAGCATCCCAGTACTGTATTACCCCCGCGAGAAAAACCCTAGCCACCAGATATGCCTATGGCGGGCGTTATGGAAACGGGATATTCCACTGCACTTTGGGGGGTGAAGGAAATGACTTTATTTCATTTGGCGCAGATAGAACCGACGGAAGTCTCGTTTCGCTTTGTACTACGGCCGAAAACGAATTTTCGCTTTACGAAGTGTGCTAAGTCCGCCAAATGTTGCAGATGATTTTATACCCGTTTACCTCCTTTCTTAGACTCGTCTACTTGCGACAACCCTGTCCAGGATTTTTCTCTTGGCGGTAGGACAGTATGTATTCTTAACCTCCTTCGCTTTTTTTTTCCCGCAGAACTTTTTCCACATACTTGTTTGGTTACATCAATTAATGTTGTTTTCACAAATTTTGCTGCACTTCTGCGATATTATGAAATAAATTTGATCCTTTAGAACTTTCCTAAACTGCGAAATCTATTTCATTTTATTACATAATTTGTCATCGTAGCAATTCGTGTTTCATCAAATGTGTTAGCTGATTAGATAACTCTCAAACCTAAGAAAAATAAGATTGTGAAAGAAGTACACAATAATAATGAGAGCATTTCCCCTTTATTTTTCTGGGTTGCCATTCCATTCAAACAGAAAAAAAGGGGAAAGATAAATGAAGAGGATAAAGTTCGATGAAATGTCTTTCTCAAAACATATCTAAGAAACAACAAAAATGATCTGAATTGTTCTGGATGATCTAGTCCTAAGAAAAACTACTATATGAATGCCTCACTTGCCAAATCGATTAACTCCATAAAACAAAAAGTAGAGAAAAGGGATAAAATAGTATACATTGTTTTTTAAAATTCCTTTTAAATTATAAATTCAAATAAACGTCGTAGACTGTATTACTGCAGATGTATCTTTTATCTAACGACATATAAAAATTATAAGATAGAATATTCTTGGAGTAATCGTTATTATTACTACAATTTTCGCGTGATTAAGGAAGTTAATCAGTTTGGCAAGTGAAAGACAAGTATTAAATCAAATTCAATCGTCAAATTATTTTTTATTACAGAAATACTTCATTATATACATTTTTATTGAAGATTTTAGCAAAAATGAGTAATAACTGTTCTGTTAATGTTACAGTTATTATTATTACTTTGTTTAAATTGATTCATCAGCAATATAAATGATGTCTTCTTCGTCAGTGGTATTTGAGCTCCCGTCATGTCGATTTGTCCTTAAGTTTTTATAATAATCATGTTTAATGGGAGGAATGAATTTCAACAAGTCCATTATATCTCTCTTGTCACAGTTCTACCTGTTGGATACAATAAAGGCTGGTTTACATTTATCAGACATAGTGGTCTACCTGCTACAGAATTTCTTATATTAATGGCATTAAATTCTGAATCTTCGTTAAAGTCGCAATTGAATTGTATGAGGTGGGGTTTCGACTTTTCGGTAAATCCGACATTAAAGCGAATAAAATTCACATATGTAGGGATCATTCTTAAGGAGGAGGTGTCGGGGTATAAATAAGATATTATTATTTAACCCCAAGGAGAAGAAAATGGATAATACAACGAATGACAACAACAACTGAAAAAGCGGTACCTTTCACGACAATATCGTTGCATTAAAAGGTTTTAACTAAATTTTTATTGCGCAATAATGCAATTAGAAACGATTTACATTAGAGTATGGAGTTAATCAGATTGGCTCCTGAAATAAATTATTTATTATTCAATGGTTAAAAATTGTTTGTCATTTATTGATGTTAATCCTTATTATTAGAGAAATTTGTTTTGAATATAAACAGTTAAGACTCAATCAAGTGCTTTGACACTAAAATTTAAAAAATTCAGAAAGTAAAGTTAATCGATTTGGCAAGTGAGACATTCATATATCCTGTATATTAATTCTATTATCAACCGAATGAATACGGTATCAGTGGGCATGATTTTTACAGATTTCTGACATAGCATACACAGTTTACATTACAACGTATCTTTAAAATTTAAATTAAAAGAAATATTAAAATAATGCCAATTAAATGGTATCAATAATATCGACGACTTTGTCTACACAGCATATTATATTCCTATATATTATTTCTGTTGGCAACATCTCATTTTCTCAGCTAATATAAAGCCCGCAACGCTGAATAAGGTATCAGTGAAGAAGATTTTTTTTACAAAATTCTGACATAGAATATACTCAGTTTACGTTAAAACACATTGTTTACGAAGAGGTGGGAAGGTTGAATTTTTGAAAGTTACCCACGGATTTACTGATAAAAAATATTTTTAAAATGATCTAGAAAATTTTTGTTGTAAATGAAACGTGACAAGTTCATTTAATATTATCTTATGTTTCACAGGTAGATCAGACGATATGAGTTATGCTGACATTTAGCTCGCATTTAACGAAAAGTTGACAGTTATTTTTCTCGTTATTTAAACTTTTATTAATAACTGGCGGTATTTACCTAAAATATTTTCATTTAACGTGCATGATTACGCTAAAAACATTTGTAAGTATACAGGGTGTTTCAAAAATAATGACTCTATTTTAAACCTTAGTAACTTTTCATGAACTGCAAGAAAAATTATAGAACAAATTACTCAATACTCACAAAATATCAGAGTTTCATAGGTGTTTAATGTGTTCACCAGCAGCAGCACGGATAACATACAAACGATAGTTAAATCCGTTCCACACTTGTCCAAGGTATTGGTATCGATGGAATTAATTACCTTTGACATCCTTTCTTTCACTTCGTCACGGTCCATCGGTAACAGAGATATCAGCGGCAGTTAATTCCACTGATACCAATACTTTAGGAAAGTGTGGGTCGAATTTAGCTATCGCCTGTATGTTATCCGTATTGATGTTGGTGGACACGTGGAACATCTATGAAACTTTGATATTTTGTGAATATTGTGTAATTTGTTCTATAATTCTTCTTGTATTTCATAAAAAGTTATTAAAGTTGCAAATCGGATCACGCTTTTTGAAACCCCCCTATATTTCTGTTTGAATCATGTTTAGTTCGAGTCGACTAATTTCATTTCTAAATAGTATTTTCATAGTGAAGAAAATTAAACATGCATTTCGGTAAAGTACCTCTTTCCATAAACTGAATTCGGTCTAAAATTTAATACTAGTCGATAATTTTTGTGTAGAGACTACAATCCTAATTTCATCCATGTGGCTTGTTGCCATTTTGAGTTAATGTGTTCATACAAATAGACAAAACACCATTCCATACTTCTGATCCTGGAATCTGAATCACTGAATCTTTGAATAGTAGGGCAATATTTTGTAATAATTGATTCATCTCTTTTTTCCCCCCCCCCCCTCCCTAAATCAAAAGAATGAAATAAGGAATTTTCTGAGATTTAAAATATATTACAATGTCACAATACACGTCGAAAGAGTGTCCAAACAATACTTAAAAGATACAACACTTGGTCATCCACACGGAACCTTGAGGCGTCTTCAGGGTTCAACTTCAACTACTGTTAACAAGGGACGAAACAAGTTACAGCGACAGCTTAATAATAGTGTACTCGTGGTTAACCAAGCACATTTCCGTACAAAGAGAAATAAATATTATTAACTCTGCGAGGCATCGCGTGTGGTCTAAAAAAATGTCCATAAAAGTTTTCTAAATCAGAGTATTTCACGACATCCTCCGACCTCATTTTCTGCCCTTTTGCTTTTTATTGTTTTCATCCGCGTACCAATTTCAGTTGACCACCGAAAATTGAAACGGAAAAAGAAATGAGTTATTTCGAGATGCAGAATAGATATCATCGGCCTACTTTTCAAAGAGTGCTTAATAGAATAATTTGAATAGCCATATTTAGTCATATTGCCGATAAAATTGGTGGGCATTTGTCAACTTGTTTGGCGATATGCAGTGACGAAACAAGAATTTTCGATTTTCAATAGTATGATGTTATATTGCTATAACGAAATATTTCTATTTTCATGAAGATACTAGTAAAGGCTAGTAAGGTGTTTTTCATGGTGCAATTTCGAAAAAGCGCAACTGGTGAAAATCTTGCTTCAATTTAACAACGAGTTTTTAATTGGCAATTACTAATCGTGTACTGAAACTCTCTGAAACACTCTGAACCTCTCTTCAATGGAGTCCATTCATATGACGTCGTAATCACAAGACAAACGTTATTGCGAGTGCCGTCTAACATATAACTTCACAGTGTTTTACGCTGTGCAGTGACGTTATATCCTTTTTCTTCAAATAAAATGCCAAATTAAATCAAAATTTCCAAATTTAAAGTGGCGAGATGCATTTGACAAGTATCACATCAGCATGAATTTACTCCATTACCGACAATTTGTCACTATTGCTCCTCTTATGCGATTCATTTTTATAAGTACTGTAAACTTATGCTTTTCCAGCAATTGTTGAAATCAAAGACAATTGTTTAGTCAAATTTTTTAAACAAGCTTGTACTCATTATTTTTGGTAGGTTGCATATTTTATTAATTTACATTATATTTTTCACAGTAATCCAATTACTGTACAACTGGATTAATTTCTCTTTTCATGAAATGTTTTGTTTAATTTTCAAATTAAACAAAAGCTTTAAGCTTTTTAAATTATCCTTATGAATGTGTTAATACTTTCAAGGTTTCTTAGTCCGGTTCCTATTTAAGGGTGAGGAACTTGGGAGAAAAATTTGTTTTACTGGTCTATCTGTCACAAGAAGTCTTCCTAAATGATTAATATTATCGAGATCAAATTTGAGCATGGAATTCTGTGGTCCATTTCTAGATAAACTGTACTTTTTCAATTTTCAAAAAATATTACTTCTTAAAATATTTAATTAAATAACAAAAATTAAGCCGATTTTCGGCGTTTTTACCTCATTTTTTCGCCAATAACTTCTGAAATATGTATTGCTCTAAGATGATTTATATACTCTCTTAAAGAGCAGAAACTTTTCTTTTTACTGATCTGAATTTAAATGGTATACTTTCTTTTCCCCAAACTTAATAAACATTTCGAAATTCATTTCAAACCCATTTTGTAACTATGCTTTCTATTATTGTAATTAAATTCAAACCGATTTATTGTTTTAACAAAACCTTCATTCCGATGTTTTTGCCACTGTTAAAGTAATGATAAAAACATTGATGTATTTGAATATATATAGAAAGGCAGAATTTTTGCTTCCTCTTTTATTTCGAATCGTGTACATCTTTCAGTTTATTTGCACAGTAATCCAATGACGTTAGTTATTTACTCTCTCTCTAATCAATGCTTCATTTAATTTTTTGCAAATTTTTAAATGATTCCACTGATTGTGTAAATTCATTCTATGTTACCAAGTCCGATAACTACCGAAAGGAGGGAACCTAAGGAGAAATAGAAGGAATTCTCTGCGGCGTTTTCCCGATCAGGCACACAAGCACAAAAAAGAAGAGAATGGTAAGGAGCTTCTGTTGTCGCCGTAGCAATGACGAGGAAGAAAAAATGGAGTACCAAAGATTGTTAGATTCGTGCCAAGTGGTACAAAGGCCAGAGACAAAAGGTAGAGAGGGGTTGAACTGCTGGCCAAGGGGGTCAGATAACACCTGTGTGGACGAACGAAAACCGAAAGACGCTGCTGCGAAAAACTGATTTATTATGCTTAAAATATTTTATACACTTAAGAATTTATAATATTTTTATCCCGAGCAACGCCGGGTATGTCAACTAGTAATAAATAAAGCAACATGATGAACAGGAAAATGTGACAACTCTTAAAGAGTTTGATGCAGCTTAAAATTTTTTGCAGCTAATGGGAATTTTTAAAAACATATTTCTTCTTTTTTCTTCCATAAAAGAACTATTTCAATAAAATTATATAGAAAATAACGAACATTTTTAATTAATATTTTGCATCGTTCTCTAGGCCAGTTTTCGGGGAAAGAAATTAAGTTTAGTTCCAAAGATAATTCCTTGGAAAATTTTAGATGTTAAAATAATTTTATCTCATTTATTACACGCAATTTAAGCATAAAACTCTTTCCTATCATATCTTCATGTCTTGACGACTTGAGGTCTTTCACAGAGACTGTGCGTCACAAAGATTCGATGTTAAAAAGTAACTATATTCAAATTTCAAATGAGCATCTAAATCAAGTAACATTAAAATATATTAAATGACGTAGCAATGAGTTCCATAAAAATGTTTGTGATATTCCAAAGTAATTTCAGCTCATCAGTTAAGATTGATTACGCTTTTTTGCTGAATAATGCCTTTTAAAGTTAGAAACTCAGTCTTTAAATTATAATGAAATAACTCATATTTCAGGCATCAAACCAGATAGTTTGACTATGTTAATATTGTTTCCTAGAATTTCTTCAAACGTTGTGGATTTCAAAGCTATATGGTTGCTTATGAGTTCACAACTGTTTTATGTAGACAAATATTTGATATAAGTATGTTTCCAGTCTAGGCGTTTCAGCAATAGGAACATAAATTACGCCTGATGAAATAAAAACACCTGGAAAATGACGCATTTTCGATACAATGACGTCATTTTTGACTGGATACGGAGCACCTGTTGACATATTACCTAGATGCTGCCACCGATTCTAAAAGATAAATCATATGCCAGGTATCAGCCGTGACGTACGGATTGCATGCTCCATATTGGCGCCATTGTGCTAATCTAAAAATAATTGTTTGTGTAATTCTTAGGATGTGGTTATAATTTTTTATATTTTTATCTTTAATTTTGTTATGATTATATCTTAAGTTATCTAGACAAAACGGATATTTTTTTATCTTCAAAAAACGTCCGTTCATTCACAAATGCGGTGTAGGAAGATGTCGCAATTTCCTGATAAAAACGAATCAATAAGTGAAATTCATGTGAGATAACTTTCGAATTTTTGGAAACAGATGTAATTTCCCATAACTCTTGCTTTTTGAAATCCAGTAAAGTATTATGGTTGAATCATCGGTTTATTTGCAATTAGCTTGATATTCTGAAATAATTAACATTCTTAATAAACTTTACAATTAATTATAATAAAAAATACTCGAGAAATTATGCAATTATTAGAATATACAATAGCATTTTTGTAATTTAAAACAATATGTAGTTTTAAAAATCTCAGTATAGGCGTAAGTTCTTAAAATTTTGTATAATGTCGATAAATTAAAATAATATACAAACCATAAGGAATTTGAAAATGCCATTGTTTTTTTCCTCTCTTGCATTTATTTATTTATTTTTTAATTTGTCGGTGAAAAAAAATTGTACTTATAAAAAATTGTTTTAAACTATTTTCATTCTTGAAAGCATTTTTGAATAATAACCGGTATCCATTTTGAATTGATATATTTATAAATTGTTTCTAACATCGCTTTTAAAATTTATATTGGAGAATTTATATTCAGGATAAAAAAAACTATCACTACTTCAAAAACTATTAGTATCTGTTTAGCAGAATGTGGTGGCTTGTGGTAATAGAGTCTCGGCTTCGGGACCCAATTCCATCAAAGGTCCGCCGTGTGCGTTAACCCAATGCATGTTAAATTAGTCAGCGTCTAAAGTTATCCCGATTGAACAGGACCGGATTACCAAATAGGCCCCGCAACTTTTGGGGGTCCCGATATTATTATTTTTTAAAATTATTTTTATGGCTTTCGTTTGACTTATAAGTTTAAATTTCAGAACGTTATTCTTGGAATATTTTTCATGTTTTCAAATTCGTTAGCAGATCAATGTGTCACAAGTCAACAGCCCTGGCCAACTTTGTTTTAGAAAATAAAAGTAAAAAAGTTTTGTAATTTTTTAACCAATTTATTTAAAAGTTTTACCAATTTTTTTGAAGTTGATCCGCAAAAAAAATGTTTTGTTATTTCAGTTTGTCAAGATATTTTGTTTGTCAAAAACTGCTTATGTAGAGATTAAATTAAAATCAATAAAAAATATCTAGTTATGGAAGTTGGCGGTGCTGGGCCTCGAAACTTACATTGCCTATAGGGCTTAATCCAACCCGGCGATTGAGTTCCTTGAAATGTTGGAAACAGGGATTCCGGCTTAGACGTCGCTTTCGCATCTGACCACGGTTCAATTGCTGACGTCCACCCCAAAATATCTCTCGAGTACTTTCAAAACGGGACTTTAATCTAAAACAAAACACCGTTGTTTCAAGGACAACATGCGTTTGCCACTATAATTTTGGATTGGAGGTTTTCAACGTAAGAAAGTCTTTTCCCTTGAATTGGTCCTTCATAGAATACGTAGGCAAGCATTAAATTCTCAGAATCGACAGGAAGAGTTTGCGATAAATTCTTAACAAAGTACTGCTTAATTTATTAATTTTATCTTTAACCGAAAATGCTTTGTTATATACCTCATACACTGTTTCTCAGAAGTAGATTGCACGTGTACATTATTGCGACAAACTGAACAGCTTTAAAGATCTTTCACGCAGTATGAAACAATGTCAGAAACAACCCAATCTTTAGCCTCGTATAGCGTTCACTAATGAATTCCAATGAATGGTCGAATGCATTCAAGATAATATCTTCCCTTCAAACTAAACTCTGAAGATAATTAAAATTGTCGTTCTTTCCAACATTGTTAAATTGTCCTTCAAGTCTAAAGTGCTGTCATTCACTAGACTTAAATAATAACTTCAGACGTAATTATAAAAATGGTAAGCTTAACTACAGAAAAGGAAGCTTAGCTATCAAGCATATGCTCTTTTCCCACAGAAGTCGTCTTAGATTCAGATTCGTTTTTTTTTTTTTTTAAATCTCCTAAAGAATGACTTATTCCGAAAAACGTCAGAATGTCATTTCCGCCATAGCACCCCGTCTTGGAATTATGGGATATCCGTTAGTGTGACAATTGCTCTATATCAACTTTTCTGCGGTATAGCTTTAAAATTTTATTATATTATCTTTAAAAAGGGCTGCTTTTCAAAACTTTTCCTGAAATAATTTTATATTTCTACCCCGTTACACAATCGGGAACCAGCTACCATTTTATGGATCTAGGTTTCTGTATTGAAAACTAAACCTAAATGCATTTAATTCACAAAACAAAATTGATCCTTTCTACAAGAAACATTTTATTTATAACGCAGTGCTGAAATTTTGGAAAAAAAAATCTAACGTCAGAATTTATTTCGTCATGTTTTGCAGAAACTACGTATATCTCAAATTTTGCATTTTGACATTGGTTCTCTATAGCATAATTGCGGACATTTATTAGATAACTTATATGAAAATTCAAGTAATCACAATCTTCATACTATTTTCCAGAATAAAAAAACTATATTTTGAGCATATTTGGCTGCAACACCTATCTTTTTCTGCGCGATGTTGCACCAGCAATTGCTTCTTGGTAAGAAAAAATTTAAATTAAGAAAGGCATCTCATCTCCATCATCATGGATTGTTTAAATAGGTAGTTTTGTAGCTAGAGTTACGTCAGCGAACAGCGAGTATCGGTATGAGTAAG
>BGPR01034799.1:0-16291 GCA_013235015.1 Araneus ventricosus
CAGCACCCCATATTTAAATCCATCAACAATCTGATAGTATTCGTTTTTGAGCTTTCAATCTTCCTAGAAATCGTTTCGAAAAATGGTATGCTTATCTTCGTAGGTAGAATACTTCAAAAGAGTACCTATTTCTGCCGCTGCGCAAGTGCAGGAACAAAGCGCATTTTCCGCTACACAGTTCGTGAAGGAAAGAAAATACTGTCGGGAATGTATCAATTCCTTTCTAGAGACTTGAATATCTAAAGACAAAAAATAAGAATTGAATATCTGAAAAGACGAAAAATAATAGAAGCAATTTAATTGGTGTGCGCAAGTGCAGCATCATTGTCCTTTCTTTTCTTCCTCTCCACAGCTTTAGAAAGAGGTAAGATTCTAAGCCGTTCTTTTCATACTTTGTTTAAAAGACTGTTTTTAATTTCTTCTCTGTGGATAAATGTTTTTCTTTCCGATATATTCCGGGATAGGTTCAGGCCTTAGAGGAAGTTAATATTAAATTCAGACCTTAACTCTCTGACTACTAAGAGTTCTCAAAATCTGAGTACAGTTGTATGCGGAGGTTTGCTTGCTAATTGGTCTGTGGAATGGATTCGTCCGGCCCGTTCCACTTTTCTCTTCACTAAGGGTGGTGGGAGGTATGAATGGCAGGGCTTTCATCTCTTCCCTAATGGTCCCTTTAATGACCACTCGCCCAACTGTCTGTTGTTGTTGTTTCATGTCCCCCTGGCCCAAGATTAGACCAGGTCCATGACACCATGTCGCTCTAACAACTCCACAAGTCCTTTGCCCTCCCCACTCCACAGCTGCCTCGCAGAGGCGCCAATGCAGTCAATGACCTGGGGAGGAGAAGCAGGACAGGAACAAGGGCAAGAAGAAAAGTCTTTTCCTTATCGATGAATTTTAAGCTTTTAATGTGTCCACTACGCAACCTGGCCAATGCAGTCTGAGCGGATCTTGTGCCTACGGACTGTAGAGACAGACCAGGACGGTTCCCGGCATACCAATCATGTGTGGGAGGATTTCTCCAAGCAGAATTTGCTATAGCCTTGTGAATAGAATACATTTCGGACGTGAAGAGTTCGCTAGAGGATGCAGAAGGAAGAGCACTTACCTCTTTCGCAAGCACGTCTGCCTCCTCATTGCCAAATACTCCAACATGGGATGGAATCCATTGGAAGCAAACTCTACTTTTCTGCGAAAGTGTAGCAATTTTGGAAGCAACCTCTTGACCGGTTTTTTCTCGAATTTCCGGCCAATTTTTTAAGTATTGAATTGAACTCTTGCTGTCCCTTCAAAACATAGATGTCGCTATTTTCAAAATGTAGGGCAAAATTTAAGGCTTCTCGGATGGCAAGAAGTTCCGATCGGAAAACTGAACAAGACAACAACCGAAAACCCAACTGTCTTCTCCCCCCTTTCAGAATAGCAACCGGCCGAAATCTGGCTCACTAGTATAGAAGTTGCATGACCGGTTGCGGCCGGCTTAGGAGTCATAGTGTTAAAGTGTTTTTCCTCTATAGAAAACCTATTCCAGTTATGAATCTGCATGGATCAATGGCGTCTGATGACGTCATCCACAAGATTCTTATTTCTTATCGTTGTCTGCTATTATTTTTGTATTTTTAACTCTTCCACGATTCAAAATTCTCTTTATTAGTATTTACATTTATTTTGTCCTTTCTAGAGACGGTTTTAAGCGTTTTTCCGCTGCAGAAATGTTTTTTGCACGCCTGAAATTCGATTATAAATAAAAAATGAAAGATTGTTATTAATAAAACAATATTAACTGAAAAATACTGAATTATTAATTTTTTTCGTAAATAAATTCGAAATTAACATCCCAACATGTGTATTTATTTTAACCTTACTGTGCTGCATGCGTTTTTATTGTTCAGCCAGATTCGATTAGGTCTTTATTAAAGAGAGGAAGAAATGTAAGAAAAAGGATAAAAAACATTTATTTTGAAGTAAAACTTCTGGTTAAAATTAATTAAAAATTGCTATTTGCTCAGTTACTGTTTCTTTGCTGAAACTTACCTAGATAATGTCAAAATTCTCATTATTCTTGTAACGAATGATGATTAAATTATTCAAAATTGATATGTAACAACAACCAATTGCGAAATGTAGGATAGGTTTATTTATTTATTTATTATCCTCGCCGATCCTTTCGCCCTTAGGATATGGAGCGCTTCAACAGTAGGAAGAGAAGAGTACATAGAAAAAGTGATACCTTGTAGAGACATTCAACAAATAGAATCAGTATAAACATAAGAAATACACTAAAACACATAATGCAAAAATTCAATAAAATAACTAATAAAATATAATAAATACAATAAAACAACAAATAAAATAACTAACAAAATATAAAAAAAATCAATAAAATTACAAATAAAAATAACTAATAAAATATAATAAACACAATAAAATAACAAATAAAAATATAATAAATACAATAAAATAACAAATAAAAATAACTAACAAAATATAATAAATTCAATAAAATTACAAATAAAAATATAATAAATGCAATAAAATAACTAATAAAACATAATAAATATAATAAAATAACAAATAAAAATAACTAATAAAATATAATAAATGCAATAAAAATAACATATAATAAATACAATAAAACAACAAATAAAAATAACTAACAAAATATCATAAATTCAATAAAATTGCAAATAAAAATATCTAATAAAATATAAGAAATACAATAAAATAACAAATAAAATATAATAAATTCAATAAAATAGCAAATAAAAATAAATAATAAAATATAATAAATACAATAAAATAACAAATAAAAATAACTAACAAAATATAATAAATTCAATAAAATGACAAATAAAAATATCTAATAAAATACAATAAATACAATAAAACAACAAATAAAAATAACTAGTAAAATATAATAAATACAATAAAATAACAAATAAAATAACTAATAAAATATAATAAATACAATAAAATAACAAATACAGAATAAAAGTACAATAAATAATACTTTAAAATAGACTTATATCTGTGTATATGTAGGATAGGTTGCAGTGCTTAAAAGGCTACAATGCACCTGCCACCACTGGTTGCATCTGAAGAAGTGGCGTATATAAAGGGGGCCAGAGGGGGCAGCCCGTCCCCACCACTTCTAAAGGGACGGAAAAATCAGACATGTGGGAAAACAAACAGCATTAGAAGAGCAGCGGCGCTAGCTCAATCATTCTGTACGTATAAAGACTAACTAATGCAAATAATTGGCATTTTTGGCCTTTTGTCGTGAATTGACTATACGCGAAGGAACTATTTTTGCTGAACACACGATTTCGCAACCTATTTACAGAAATCGAGGGAGTCAAACGAAGAGTTACGTTCCAAATAACATGTATTTTTCCTCAAATGACAATTTATTTCGGCGTTTATGTGGCCTATGCAACCAGTGAAGGGAGAGCATGGAACGCATGTTGCAATTATTGGTACGAAAATAGAATGTCGCTTCCCAGCAATGTTAGTCTTATGGTTGGGAAGAGAGTTGTACAGGGATATGTATGGGAATTCAGAGGGAAGAGAGCCATCGAGCCCCGACCTTGGTGACCATTTTGGCGACTTCGCGACAAATTAGGCGTCGAAATGTGGCATCTCAAAAGTATTGGAATTTTCTCGATATCTCTATTATGAGCGGATATATACAGAATTTACTAGATGATTCTATGTGACGTCACACCCTGTCAGGAAAGGTATAAAAACCCGGAGATGCTGAGGAGACAATCGTTTTTGAACGTCTTCGGAAGTTCAGGGAATCTCTTTGGAGACTTGTTCGCTTTGCGAATTGGTCAGCTATGAGACGCTGAGTGCTAATGTCCGTGCTATTACTGTAATTGTTCGTGATTTGCTGTTTGCTGGTGTTGTTAATTTGTGAAAATGCTGTGTTTTCTTGTTACCTGTTCTTCGTGTTTTGGGGAATAAAGCGTCGTTTCTCCGTTACCATATTGTTGGACTGCTTTCACCACGATTTTCGTAACAATATGTACCTTTTTAGCATACAGTGAAGCAAAATGAAATCCAATCAATATTAATTAAGCATAAGTTCCCACGCAGTATTTTATGTATAGAGGGGAATAATGAAAAACATAATGCATGAATAAGCATCGAAACTGTAAAGAAAATCCTTACACATTGCCGATATTAAATATTTCGGAAAAATTTCGTTGAGTTTTAGTCATGTATGAAATTTCAAAACAAACGATACAGTTCAAAAGATAAATATTTGTTTTAATATTTAGGCTTTCTGTTGATGTAGGATAGGCAGGTATTCTGTAGATTGGCTACAGAATAAATAAAATGGCTATCGGTTTTTGCAAATGATGAAAAGATTAATATTTCTGAGATTTCCTAAGCATTCTATGAAATGCGAAAAAACAAAATACTCTAGTAAATGACGTTTGTAATGTCACGTGACAAGACACGTGACTTTCGACGCTGGCTTCAGGCGGAGAATTTCTAGTTTGCATTTCAGTCTTTGTTCGAAAGAAATATAGTGCGTTGGTTCAAGTTTCTACAGAATACACCTCATTTCAATCAAATTCTTTTATGCTTTTCTTTTAATATTTTGAATAAATAGCATTTTTCATTCTAATTAATACCTAGGAGTTGCATGCAGTGCTAAGGGAAAATGTATATGATATTAGAATATTTCATCCCTGGTTCCAAACGTTTTTTTATTTTGCCGAGGCATTCTATACGTTGCTTGTATTTACTGCATTGTCCATGACATGTGTAATTATATTTCCATCCTGTATAAATGTTTGCAGTATAAAACAAAATTTATCATAAAAATGATACTAATGACAGATGCAAAATCTAGATACATGTAAGAGATAAATATTTTTCAATGAGATAAGACAAGAATTCATAATCCGACGCAAAATTGAAAAGGACGAATTATCTTTAATTGAAATAACTTGAAAACAAGTTATATATAAAAAAATTTTTAAGTCAATTCCTACTTAGGTCAGGGATCTACACGCTTCGTCACTGATGATATTTATTCCTAAATTTATATCCCGCTAAATATCTTATATATATAGGGAGAGTGTGAACTAATAGTAGGAATTGAAAAACTTCATAGTCTTTTTTAACATATCCAATAGAGAGAATAAAGAAAGTAATCAACATTTCCCTCTGACAAAAATACATGAAAAAATGACGATTTCGTGAACATACCAGAAAACAGAGGATATTAGATCTAAAAGCTGACAAACCTAGCTCCATCTATTGAGAAAAATTCGAACCAAACGACTCAAGGCGACATATGCTTTCTCCCATATAAAAATAAAATTAATTAATTAAATTTAATTAATGAATTAATAATTGAAAAAACTGTGTTAACATCAAGTGTCATCCACTACAAGTTTTAAAAAATGTATTTGAAATTGAGTGGATGAATAAAAAGTATTTTATTAACGACTGAAAATTTGAACCAGAAAACAAAGGATATTAGGTATAGAAGCTGGCAGACCTAGCTCCATCTATTGAGAAAAATTCGAACCAAACGACTCAAGGCGACATATGCTTTCTCCCATATAAAACTAAAATTAATTAATTAAATTTAATTAATGAATTAATAATTGAAAAAACTGTGTTAACATCAAGTGTCATCCACTACAAGTTTTAAAAAATGTATTTGAACTTGAGTGGATGAATAAAAAGTATTTTGCTAACGATTGAAAATTTGAACAAGATATATAAATATATATAGGGAGAGTGTGAACTAATAGTAGGAATTGAAAAAAGAGACAATACATTTCACTGATTTTTGTCAATGTCTTTGTGTTAACCCTTTTCGGCACAGTGTGTCAGCTGATGGCACACCTAATTTCACTCGCTTATCAGCCGTTAAATTCAACTATAAATGGAAAATAATATGTTTAGGGTAGGGCTAATAGTACTCCTTTTAGAATGTATATAGCAGCCTTATGAAATTTCACTTCGTAATAGGAATTATTAGAGAGCAAGTTTGGGAAAATTCCTTATCTCAGAGATAAGAAATTTTTCAGTTCTGGACGTTTACAATTTTAGCAAATTAACTCGAACATTTTCCTCCAATATTCTTGAAGCTTTCATTTATAATTTTCTGTAAGATTCAACAATATTTTTTGAGTGTATCAAGGTGGCTGTATCTAAGGGAGTTTTCATGTGAGGGGGCTGACCCCAAAGGGGGACGACCCTCCCTCGGAATGAAGTAAGTGGTTTTTTTTTAAAAAAAAATTGTAGATTCTATGTCTAGACAATAATATAAACCCTTTCATGATGTTTTCTCCCGATTATCCGGGTTAATAATCGGGAGGGATCGTACGGACAATAGAAAAACACGGATAATCCGAAAACTCCTTTTTATTAAAGAAAAAATCAACATCAGTACAAAAATATAAAAATTATTTACATTTGCATGCTGTATAACATCGAACTAGGAATTTTCCTTTTAACATTTACTGCTTAAAAAATCTGTAATGCGTCTTTGCTTCTGCTGTTTGTTCATGTCTTGTCGTATATCGACACATATTTTACGAACCGCAGTAATGTCACCCTAATCAAATCCTCTCTGTCCGATATATTCTAAAAAAGTTTCCACAGATTTTAGAGTAGCAGAATGAGAAATTGTATTTCCCTCATTTAGTACATCTTCTGCATCAGTACTAGCTGATTCTCCATTATCAAGTTCATGAAGGATTTCTAAATTTTGTTTAACATTTAAAACGTTTCGTTTCACACCACTCATCTACCAGTAAAAAAATGCCACGCTACTAACTGACGATAAACAAGACACAAAAACTAAAGGAACACGTTCGAAAGTGAGAGAAGACGAAGACGTTAAAGAATGACGTGTCAGGGAGAAGCGCGTTCGTACTAGAATGAGCTAGCAGGAAGTGGATGATTCAATTCTCGGAAAGTTAGGGGTTTGAACCGGTAGAGATTGCACGTGGAAGAAGAAAGAAAAAATCTATTCTTCAGCCTCCGCCGTCACGACTCACTAATTTCACGGAATGAATCTCTCGATCGAACATCAATATCGATTTTACATGCATGATAAGTGTAAAAATGTTTCTTTTTAAATTTTTTGCGAGTCCGGAGTAAGCATGGATAATCCGAAAACTGGATAATCCGCAAACTGGATAATCCGCGCACGGATAATAGAGAGTATACCGTATTTCAAAAAATTTAATGTCTTGCTCCGCGAAGAGTTAAAAAGATATCTGGAATTTCGTTTGACCGGAATTTAAAAGTTAAGATGGCGATTTGAGAATTCAGTTTTGTTTGTATATACGGTATATCATACTTTAGATAAACTTATGTTCTTGAATCTTAATAATAAGAAGAGAAGATTCGAACGATACATCCCTAAAAAATATCGAACCAAACGCAAAATATAATAGTAAAAAACTGTATTTAAATATACATTTCAGTATTCAAATATTTCATCACTTCACAAGCAACAAAACCTATCTCAATTTTTTTGAAATTTCAAAAAGAAAGAAAATACTCCATTTTTCGCAACCAATAAGGAATATTTTTTTAATTTTTTTAACATCTTGTAATAGCATGCTGTCTTATTACTAATATAATAGCCAGATCTGTCTCTCGGTAACGCTCTGACGTTACCAACAATAAAATTCGCGCCATACCACTGCGAGACGTTAAACAGCATTATTTTATTGTTAGAGCATTGTTAAATTTCAATCATTTTAAATTTAAAAAGTAACTGAAGAAGAAAATAATTTTAAAAGAAATTAATTCTAAAATATCGTTTGGCATAATTCTTTTCTAAATATTATAAAAATAGTGTGGCAACGATATATTTGTCTTTTGCTAACGTTGCCTAGCAACGGAAAAGAATAATATATTGAACTTGGATTCGATGTAAGAGTGATCTAACGTACGTGGATCTTGTCAGTTTGTTGAAACTGTTAGGACTTTTAATGCTTTTAAATAATATGTGATGAATTTTCCCTCAAAAAAAATTATGGTTCTGCATGAATCACCAGAGATTTCACAAAGTAATTTTTAGAAAAATATAGCCACAAGTGGCCGTAATACCTGCATGCTTTTATTCTTTCAAAAATCATGATCTTTTTCATTCCAATTCTAATTCTGCCCTATCTCATTATGTTTTGTAATATTCGTAACGAATAAAAATATATTACTAATATAATAGACCAGATCCCCCGGTAACGCTCTGACGTCACCAGCGATAAAACTCGCGCCATAGCACTGCGAGACGTTAAACAGCATTATTTCATTGCTAGAGCACCTAAATTTCAGTCATTTTAAATTTAAAAGAGTAATTGTCGTTCTAATTTCAAATTTAAAATCTCTAAAATAGTGAAATAAAATTTGCTATCGATTGATATAAAATTTATCTCGCACTGATCAATAGCTCCCGAGAAATTTTAAATTATATTAATCATATATTTCAAATTAATTTCTGTTTTTTAATAAAAAGTAGCAGATCACGTCAGTAGTATATCATGCGCGTGATAGAGTTTGGACGCCACGATGCGTCAGTATTTATTGCAATCGTGATGATATAATTTGATTATTTTTTAACAACGTTTGACAAGCAGAGAAGTGCTTTGTTTTGAATAGACAAGGAAAAATTTTAAGCAACGAAAATACTTCGCACGGAATGTTGTTTACCAAGAGGTGTTTTGAAGAAAGAAATAGGTAAATAATATGTAAAATGAAAAAAATATTTCCTCTCATAAAACATATGTTTATTTTATTTGTTTTCAATCAATGTTAAACATTCCTCTCCCATATATATCTATTTAAACACGTCACATTTGACGAGAAATCTATCGAACGAAGAGGCAATTTGCACCCGTCATACCATGACGGGTGATTTTCTAGTGTTCATATAATATATTTAAAAACATTCAGAAATATTCATTATTGGGTGGGAAAAATTGAGTATTTTCTTTCTCTTTGAAATTTCAAAAAATTAAGAAAGGTGGTATTGCTTGTTAAGTGACGATTTATTACTTTTATCAGCTCCTTTCAATATTTAGTTACTCCTTGTACATTTGTTATTCCTTTTTTACTTTCTCGTACACGAAGTATACAAAAGAGAAAGTATTGTAATCGTTAAAAAATCCGAACTCAGGATTTTGACGAATCTCCACGTTTTAGACCTCCCTGAGTCCGAAAAACACAATTTTGGAATTATGTCTGTCTGCCTGTGAACACGATAACTCGAAAACTATTAGAGCTGCGGGGATGAAATTTGGTATGTGGTCTTTAAACAAAATTTGTAGGTTTCTATCAAATTTTGGACAAAACCCGTCAAAGGGAAGTCTGTCTGTCTGTATGTCCGTGGTCATGTGAACAGTATAACTCAAAAATTTGAATAGCTAGATGGATAAAATTTCGCACACGGTTTCATCGTCATGAATGTAGGTCCGTATAATTTTGGGCCAAATCCGTCAAAGGGTTGACTGTCTGTCGGTCCGTATAATTTACTTTTCTAGAGAATCCATTATCTCCACGCGCATGCGTACTGGAAGAACGGAGAGGAATTTCATTACGGAGTAGCGAATTACGTCAGTATGTCCTTGAGCCGGTAAGAGAGGAAAATCCTTCGCTTTGAATTTCATTCTTTGCCTAGATATTTTTCAATCACTATAATGAAAAACCTTCTGATAGTCATTGGATTCTGGGTAACAGTAGGTTCGAATTTTTTTAGCCACGCGGGGAAGGGGAAACGGCACCTTTTGGGGGAAGTATAAGAGAAAGTTTAGGGGAGAACACTCCCGCTGGTTTTACTCTCCATTTACAGTGTTTTTCGTCTTTCGACCGAGTTCCTTTTCGTCAGACAGGTGTAATTAAAACTGATAATATGTAAGATTAATAATAAAAATTGAACGTAAAACACAAAAAGATCAATCCAGGAACATATAATTATTGTACATATTGTGAAAAATGCATTATGTACAGGGTGTCCACACTTATCGTTGTCCAATAGCTAATTTCTAAACCGTTGTAGATAGACATACACTGTAAAAAAATCCCGTCAAATTTACGGTTTTAAACCGGCAGCTGGGTTGGTTGTGCAAAACCGTAAAAGTTACGAAGTAAATCCGTAGGCACAACGGTTTTTTACCGTACAGGGACAAGTTTTTTCCGTAAAAGTTACGAAGTAAATCCGTAGTCACAACGGTTTTTTTACCGTATGAGATCAAGTTTTCTCGTTAAAAATTAAATCATCGAAGTTAGTGACGTCATCGACTGAGTTGAGTTGTTTCTTCCTTCTGTTCGAGTTGAGTTGAAACGTGCTGATGTGTATTATCGATTAGGAATATTAATTAATCAAGGCTTTATTATTAATTTCCGTAAAAGTTACGAAGTCTAATTTTTAATTGAACTTACTTGGACTATTTCGATGCAAGATGGTGACAAAACTTCGAACTCCTCCGAGCCGGGGATCGAAACCGCGTTCATAGAAACAAAAGGCAGTCTCTCTAACCACTAGACCACCGGAGACTTCAGGAAATGAAGTAAAAATAATCTATTTGAGTTTTAAAGTCACTATAGCTCTAGTGGCGCCACCTAGTGGTGTAAAAATCAACTATTGCCAGAACACGTGTTTTAAGGTTAGCTTTCATGAGTGACAACAGGTTACTGCAACATGTGTAAACAATAGCGGAGATGGAACCCTATTAAAAACATGAAATGAATGCAATAAAATTACATTTAAGAAAAGGGAAAGTTACCATACGGAAAGCAGCACCATCTGACGAAAAATAGAATTCGAACTGACGGTTTTAAACCGTTTATGGCTGGAGCGGAAAACTGGGAAAACCCGTTTTGTTAACAAAAACAGCTTTAAACCGTCAAATATACGGAAAAAGTCCGGGAAAAAAAACGGATATTTTTTACAGTGTATAGTTCCAATGGGAAAAATACTTTAAATGAAGGGAAGAATTATTATATATGTTTTTTGAGTGAATAAATATATCCCTGAAAAAGTTAAGAAATTTAACTTTTTATACAGTCCCCCGGTCGTATCAGTCATATTCAGTAAGATATTCTTGTCACTCTAACATTTTAAACAAAAAAGAGTCCCACTCTTCTCCGTCTAAAACTGGTCGCGTTCTGGAGCTTTGAATATCGCTGACTTAGACCACTTTGCACCATTTCAATAGCCGTTATGAAGACGATCCACCAATCAATTCTCAGCACTTGCTCGGTGAGACAGCTGATTGGTTAAAAATCATGAAATTCGAAGCTCCATAACTCGGTCAGTTTTAGTCGCAGAAGAGTGGGAGTTTTTTTGTTTAAAATGTTAGATTGTCAGGAATATTTTACTAAATATGACTGATAGGACCGTGGGACATATCAAAAGTTAGAATTTGTATTTTTTTCAGAAATATATTTAGTAATTCAAAAACATAAAATATGATTCTCCCCTTTATTTAAAGCATTTCTCCAATTGGAATTATATGTGTATTTCTAACGGTTTAGAAATTAGCTATTGGACCACGATAAGTGTGGACACCATGCGTGCTCTATTATATGTACTGTAAAAAATACAACCTGAAATTACGTTTTATTTTGAGCTTAAATTTTTGTAGTAGTGTGTGTGGATGATCGCAAGTTCAGGGGAAGATGTATTGATGTAAAATTTATATTAAATTCAATGCACATATTCAAATCCTAGAAATCCAATGATATCTTAATATCTTTCAAAGGAATGTGTAACAAAATTGTCTTGTGGGTGTGCAATCCAATAAGCAGGATTTAAAAAATAAAGCTCTTTATTTTACAAATATTCTAGGAAAAGAAATGTAGCACACGTATTAAAACAGCACTCGTAAAAATTCACAGCAGAGATTACCAATAAATCTCAACACAGCGCTCAAGGGTTTCTTATCAGTTCACCAGCTTTCTTGCTGATCAAAATCCAACTATCTCTTCTTGGCTTGAGAGCTTGCTTTTATACTTTTTCAACAGGAAGTGACTTCATTACGTAGGAAGTGACGTAATCTCCAGAAAGTCCATGAAGCCAGTAGTAATAGGTTGAAAGTTCGAGGTCCTTCTAGAAAATTCCTTTTGTCGCCAAAGTCGCCAAGTTTGTCGCCAAGATTAGTTTCTCATTGAAACAACTATATAGCTTTGTAGCAAATGTCTTTATTGTTGAAACTGGAAGAGATACATTAATACTTTTGAGTTAGTAGATTTTGTGAGATATATTATAATGACATAGTCTTTCAAAAGTTGCGTTCATTATATATCATTGATATTTCCAAATTTCAGAGATCATGAGGCGGATACTGATGTCTTGGATTTTGTTTAATGGCATCTTGAACCATTGAACTACAGTAGAGTCTCCCTACAGCGAATTTCTCCCTATAACGAAATTTTTAATCGGAATGTTAAATAACATTCAAAATATTCTCCATATAACGAAGTGGTTGTCTCCCTATAACGAATTTTTTCAGACCTTTATCTTTTCGATTTTTGCCATTTTAGAAGAAAGTTGCTAATTTCTGTGCAAACAAATCGCTCCCACGTGCCTGTTTCTGGAACCATTTGCATTGTTCATTCCATCGATAACACATAACAATAGAATGCTATGTGAATGGTAATGCAGTTGTGGAGACCTGGGTTTCTACAGAGATAGCAACATTTCTACGGGTCAAGATTCCAAGAATCGGGGTGGAGTGGGGGTTGAAACAGCAAATGGATGTGACAATACGCATTTTATGTTTATCCGTACTAGTACATATTATTCTCTAAATTGGTGAATTGTCTTCACTTTGAGCATTTTATTTGTACATTAAAAAATAGTATAATTTTAACAAATTTATAATAAATATTACTTCATTTTTTTAATTGAAAGTCATAATTAAATATTTTTTAACTTATCGCACGTACTAAAAGTTTTGTAACATTTACTTAAATAACTGCAAAAATCTCTAACCTCCATATAACGAAATTTTCTCTATAGCGAATTGTTTAACTGGAACCAAGCGATTTCGTTATAGGGAGATTCCACTGTAGTAGTAGAATCTATGAACACTGTCCATTATAAAACATAAGCTACGAGAATCATCCATTTCAGTAATTTATAAAGAATAAAAAGATTAAAATTTCATGATAAGTTCCATTATGTTCTCAAAATATTTGCAAAAACGATTGTGAATGTCATTGTAATTTATTTGTTCACCTAGTAATAAATTAGTACTTCTTTATGTTGTATCTTTTTGAATACATTAAATGTTTTCCTGGGTTAAAAGAAAGATTTCAGAACATTCCTTCTTTAGATTTGCTTATAAATTGCTTTAAGTAAAGTAAACATAAAACGGGACGTTCTAAACGAAATAGAGAACATCTTATAAAAATAGTGCTTGCAAAAAATGTTTAAGAGAAGGTATCTTCAGTGAGGAAAATGCGTATAAAAAAGCAATTAGGAGAATTTACTACCCTGTCAATTTTATTGCCCTTTATAGGTTGAAAAAATCTATAAAATTCATTAAATTAATTTTGATTTTTGAATAGGAAGAAGGAATGCAACTAATCTCTCATAAAATTTAAAGTTTTTTAAAAAATCCCGCTCTATATTGAGTACTATCCTTAAACTAAGAAATAAAATTTAAATATGAATGTATGGCCATGGATGAACGAAGAAGTTTCCTGACTCCAATTAGTATTATATCCTCCGACCATAAACATATGCCAAAACGTTAAACACTAACGCTTTGCTAAAATAAAAGATAACGCAATGAAAAAAGCTATAAGAAAGGTTTTAAGGCAATTTATTCCACAAAACACAGCAATATATATCAATGGCAAAAGACTGTTGCCATATCGTAGAACAGAACTAAAACAAAACAGAACAACTAAAAAAGCAGATTACAAAAGGCTCCAGCACAAAATTACAATAGAAGTTGAAGATCTTAATCGGGTTCGAAGTAGTAGATCGGACTCTAACATGATACAGTTCTCACTGCGCCACAAGTGCTTCGAACTAGCACGTGACTGAGAACATTAAAATGTAATAGTTACATAATATTTTAAAATTTGATATTTTTATTAATTTTGATTCGTGGACCTATTGATTATCTACAGTAAATTTATGAACATTCGAACTTTTCTTTTCTCGCCTATTCAAAAGTTAGTGTATAAGGTAGGGGACCCAATATCGCCTACGTTCTTAATATCGCCTACCACGGTTTCTTCTTGATTTGTTGCGTTATATGGCGGCCACAACCGGAACTACAAAGGTTCTTCCATCAGTAGTTGTTTGAGGAAGCCATTTGAACCTGTGTTTTTTGACGTAGACTTACGTCTGTGGTGCACCGTGCTACACCATCTTACTCTGATGTATATTAGCCAATATCCATCTCCGGACAATGGAAATTCCTTCGGACTAGTGGTTAAGATGCTGAACTCCGGAGCCAAAGGTCCCAGGTTCTAATTCTCGTACTGCCACAGTGGTGACCCGGAAGAACACGCAACACCTACTTTCAGTCCCACTACTAGATGGCAGCACCAAAAAAATCACATCAATTCTTTCTTCTAATACATTCACCAGATGGCAGCACTACAACTCCTACAGCAACACAACTCTCCCAATTCAAAGTCTATGACGCATTTCATAGCAACAAAGCCTGTGCGTGCCTGCGCACAAGCAATCGGTGCAGCAATCAGCGCATATGCACGCAGCACACGGAAGTGCAATTATCACTTCCTTGACATTCAAATAATATCAAACAAGATGGGGGTTACTCCTGTAGTGCACCGTGCTGCACCCTCTTACTGTGATGTTGATTAGCCAATATCCACCTCCGGACATTGGGAATTCCTTTTGTCTAGCGGTTAAGATGTTGGGCTCGGAACCCAAAGGTCTCCGGTTCTATCCTGCCGCCAAACGTCTCTTCATAGTGGTCTAATAGTGTGTCGGGAAAGGGCAAAAATATGACGCTTTTCGTGGTATTTTTAAACGCTTATAGTTCCGCAACCAGATAACATAGAGAGTTGGTTTTAACTTCAGTTAACAGACAAAGGATGATATTAAAGATTGCAAAAAAGAATATTAGAATTTGGTTTTACGGTCTAGTCACTACGGTGTAGCTGCGAAGTTACGTTTTAGAGTTATCGTGCTCAAACACAAACAGACATACGGACTATTCCAAAAATATGTTTTTCGAATTTATGGATATCAAAAACGAGGATATTCATCAAAATTTCAGGATGATTATTTGTAATTGTAACATTTCCTATTTTGCGAGTGCAATACTTTCTATCGTCGTTTAGCAATCAACAAGACCTACTGAATTTTTCAAAGAGGCAGTAACATCTTTTTCACATCTGGTAGGAAAATGCGGTCTCATGTTCACACCTGGTGTTAAAAAATTCAGAAATATTCCCTATTTGCAGCGAAAAATTCAGTTTATTTTCTTCATCTTCGAAAAATTCAAATAGGTTTTGATGATTGTTAAGAGACGCCGGGAAGTATTGCAATCGCAAAATAGGAAGTGTTACAATTGCAAATATCCATCCTGAAATTTTAATGAATGTCCTCCTTTTAAACATCTTTGAATTATAAAAAACATTTTTGGAATAACTTGTCTTTGATACTTCGAAAAATTGAGGTGGTTTTGTTTGTTCAGTGACGCTATACTTCATGTATGAGCATATAAAAACTCATATAGCAATAGAAAAAATTGTTGTCATCGGTGTTCTAACAGCGATAGTCAATATCTCTGTCCATTAATTCTTACTGCTTATGTATTGAAGAGCACGATTTAGCCGAAATTTCTGAATTGCTGTGTAATATATTTGTACTCCTGCGGCTATATTAAGGATGGAACATTTCAACCCCGAATCCTAGCAATTTATCATGAAAATGGGAGTCGGTTTACACAGGAATTACTCATTCTGAAATGCATTGTGACATCTAATTTATAACTTGTTGTCGAATGATTCGAACCCTTAATGGACCCGTTTGGTTGATCTATTTTAGCAGCAGTACCTAATAGTCCATGCAGAATCTGAAAACTACAAACTCGGCTCATCCACTCAGAGTGATTTCTAAATACGCTAAACCTTTTCATTATTGAAAAAAGTAGAGTTTAGAGATGATTTTGAAGAGCGAAAGTAAACCATTATTTTATGGAGTAACTTTAAAATACGTATTTAGTATTTCTAATACGTAATCTTGTAAATGATGAAATATTTGATTAAATCAAAGTTTCGGCATAGTCTTACTTGTTATATATTTTTTCGGAAAATA
>BGPR01034802.1:0-10249 GCA_013235015.1 Araneus ventricosus
TCAAATTTTGTCAAATACGTAGTCGTTTGTCTGTCCTTGAATATGTATGCGATATCTCAAACACGTATCAGGCTAGATAAACGATATTTGGTATGATGTCTAGACACTAAAAGTGCAAATCCTTAATAAATTTTAGATGAAATCGGTCGAAGAGAAGATGGTAAAACTCATTTTCACCATAAGACGAAGCTAAACACAAAATGTATCCTGTTGTGGGAGTAAAAAGTGGAGGGGCGAAAAGTTTCTCTGGTTTTCCCTCTTTGCTGAGCCTTGTTTTTTGGGTTGCTAGGTTTTGTTTTTAGTTTTGGTTATATTAACGCCCCGCTTTGAAGCAACACGAGGTCTACTTTGTGACGGACCTCGCAATTTTTAACCGCCGTCAGATGACGAAGACGATACCTCCGCTCTGGCACCTCCCTTTCCAAATTTCCGCACCATACCAGCGGGAAGGACCATGTCGTCAGATATAGTGGGCACCAGGACCATATGCACGGCGGACCTTCACTGGAATCGGAATTCGAATCTGGAGCTCCCCGTCCTCGAAGGCGAAACCTTACCACACCGCGGCCCTTTTCTGAGCTTAAGTCCTTCAAATGAACTATTCAAATTACCTATTTATTAATTATCGTTTACATTCAACCCGATGTTTAGATGTAGCTAGTTTTGACGCAACTGTAGAGGAAAATTTAGTTCGATCGTTTCTTTTTTTCAGTTTTTTGACAAATTCGTCGCAAGTCGGAATGAAAGTAGCATCCCAGTACTGTATTACCCCCGCGAGAAAAACCCTAGCCACCAGATATGCCTATGGCGGGCGTTATGGAAACGGGATATTCCACTGCACTTTGGGGGGTGAAGGAAATGACTTTATTTCATTTGGCGCAGATAGAACCGACGGAAGTCTCGTTTCGCTTTGTACTACGGCCGAAAACGAATTTTCGCTTTACGAAGTGTGCTAAGTCCGCCAAATGTTGCAGATGATTTTATACCCGTTTACCTCCTTTCTTAGACTCGTCTACTTGCGACAACCCTGTCCAGGATTTTTCTCTTGGCGGTAGGACAGTATGTATTCTTAACCTCCTTCGCTTTTTTTTTCCCGCAGAACTTTTTCCACATACTTGTTTGGTTACATCAATTAATGTTGTTTTCACAAATTTTGCTGCACTTCTGCGATATTATGAAATAAATTTGATCCTTTAGAACTTTCCTAAACTGCGAAATCTATTTCATTTTATTACATAATTTGTCATCGTAGCAATTCGTGTTTCATCAAATGTGTTAGCTGATTAGATAACTCTCAAACCTAAGAAAAATAAGATTGTGAAAGAAGTACACAATAATAATGAGAGCATTTCCCCTTTATTTTTCTGGGTTGCCATTCCATTCAAACAGAAAAAAAGGGGAAAGATAAATGAAGAGGATAAAGTTCGATGAAATGTCTTTCTCAAAACATATCTAAGAAACAACAAAAATGATCTGAATTGTTCTGGATGATCTAGTCCTAAGAAAAACTACTATATGAATGCCTCACTTGCCAAATCGATTAACTCCATAAAACAAAAAGTAGAGAAAAGGGATAAAATAGTATACATTGTTTTTTAAAATTCCTTTTAAATTATAAATTCAAATAAACGTCGTAGACTGTATTACTGCAGATGTATCTTTTATCTAACGACATATAAAAATTATAAGATAGAATATTCTTGGAGTAATCGTTATTATTACTACAATTTTCGCGTGATTAAGGAAGTTAATCAGTTTGGCAAGTGAAAGACAAGTATTAAATCAAATTCAATCGTCAAATTATTTTTTATTACAGAAATACTTCATTATATACATTTTTATTGAAGATTTTAGCAAAAATGAGTAATAACTGTTCTGTTAATGTTACAGTTATTATTATTACTTTGTTTAAATTGATTCATCAGCAATATAAATGATGTCTTCTTCGTCAGTGGTATTTGAGCTCCCGTCATGTCGATTTGTCCTTAAGTTTTTATAATAATCATGTTTAATGGGAGGAATGAATTTCAACAAGTCCATTATATCTCTCTTGTCACAGTTCTACCTGTTGGATACAATAAAGGCTGGTTTACATTTATCAGACATAGTGGTCTACCTGCTACAGAATTTCTTATATTAATGGCATTAAATTCTGAATCTTCGTTAAAGTCGCAATTGAATTGTATGAGGTGGGGTTTCGACTTTTCGGTAAATCCGACATTAAAGCGAATAAAATTCACATATGTAGGGATCATTCTTAAGGAGGAGGTGTCGGGGTATAAATAAGATATTATTATTTAACCCCAAGGAGAAGAAAATGGATAATACAACGAATGACAACAACAACTGAAAAAGCGGTACCTTTCACGACAATATCGTTGCATTAAAAGGTTTTAACTAAATTTTTATTGCGCAATAATGCAATTAGAAACGATTTACATTAGAGTATGGAGTTAATCAGATTGGCTCCTGAAATAAATTATTTATTATTCAATGGTTAAAAATTGTTTGTCATTTATTGATGTTAATCCTTATTATTAGAGAAATTTGTTTTGAATATAAACAGTTAAGACTCAATCAAGTGCTTTGACACTAAAATTTAAAAAATTCAGAAAGTAAAGTTAATCGATTTGGCAAGTGAGACATTCATATATCCTGTATATTAATTCTATTATCAACCGAATGAATACGGTATCAGTGGGCATGATTTTTACAGATTTCTGACATAGCATACACAGTTTACATTACAACGTATCTTTAAAATTTAAATTAAAAGAAATATTAAAATAATGCCAATTAAATGGTATCAATAATATCGACGACTTTGTCTACACAGCATATTATATTCCTATATATTATTTCTGTTGGCAACATCTCATTTTCTCAGCTAATATAAAGCCCGCAACGCTGAATAAGGTATCAGTGAAGAAGATTTTTTTTACAAAATTCTGACATAGAATATACTCAGTTTACGTTAAAACACATTGTTTACGAAGAGGTGGGAAGGTTGAATTTTTGAAAGTTACCCACGGATTTACTGATAAAAAATATTTTTAAAATGATCTAGAAAATTTTTGTTGTAAATGAAACGTGACAAGTTCATTTAATATTATCTTATGTTTCACAGGTAGATCAGACGATATGAGTTATGCTGACATTTAGCTCGCATTTAACGAAAAGTTGACAGTTATTTTTCTCGTTATTTAAACTTTTATTAATAACTGGCGGTATTTACCTAAAATATTTTCATTTAACGTGCATGATTACGCTAAAAACATTTGTAAGTATACAGGGTGTTTCAAAAATAATGACTCTATTTTAAACCTTAGTAACTTTTCATGAACTGCAAGAAAAATTATAGAACAAATTACTCAATACTCACAAAATATCAGAGTTTCATAGGTGTTTAATGTGTTCACCAGCAGCAGCACGGATAACATACAAACGATAGTTAAATCCGTTCCACACTTGTCCAAGGTATTGGTATCGATGGAATTAATTACCTTTGACATCCTTTCTTTCACTTCGTCACGGTCCATCGGTAACAGAGATATCAGCGGCAGTTAATTCCACTGATACCAATACTTTAGGAAAGTGTGGGTCGAATTTAGCTATCGCCTGTATGTTATCCGTATTGATGTTGGTGGACACGTGGAACATCTATGAAACTTTGATATTTTGTGAATATTGTGTAATTTGTTCTATAATTCTTCTTGTATTTCATAAAAAGTTATTAAAGTTGCAAATCGGATCACGCTTTTTGAAACCCCCCTATATTTCTGTTTGAATCATGTTTAGTTCGAGTCGACTAATTTCATTTCTAAATAGTATTTTCATAGTGAAGAAAATTAAACATGCATTTCGGTAAAGTACCTCTTTCCATAAACTGAATTCGGTCTAAAATTTAATACTAGTCGATAATTTTGTGTAGAGACTACAATCCTAATTTCATCCATGTGGCTTGTTGCCATTTTGAGTTAATGTGTTCATACAAATAGACAAAACACCATTCCATACTTCTGATCCTGGAATCTGAATCACTGAATCTTTGAATAGTAGGGCAATATTTTGTAATAATTGATTCATCTCTTTTTTCCCCCCCCCCCCTCCCTAAATCAAAAGAATGAAATAAGGAATTTTCTGAGATTTAAAATATATTACAATGTCACAATACACGTCGAAAGAGTGTCCAAACAATACTTAAAAGATACAACACTTGGTCATCCACACGGAACCTTGAGGCGTCTTCAGGGTTCAACTTCAACTACTGTTAACAAGGGACGAAACAAGTTACAGCGACAGCTTAATAATAGTGTACTCGTGGTTAACCAAGCACATTTCCGTACAAAGAGAAATAAATATTATTAACTCTGCGAGGCATCGCGTGTGGTCTAAAAAAATGTCCGTAAAAGTTTTCTAAATCAGAGTATTTCACGACATCCTCCGACCTCATTTTCTGCCCTTTTGCTTTTTATTGTTTTCATCCGCGTACCAATTTCAGTTGACCACCGAAAATTGAAACGGAAAAAGAAATGAGTTATTTCGAGATGCAGAATAGATATCATCGGCCTACTTTTCAAAGAGTGCTTAATAGAATAATTTGAATAGCCATATTTAGTCATATTGCCGATAAAATTGGTGGGCATTTGTCAACTTGTTTGGCGATATGCAGTGACGAAACAAGAATTTTCGATTTTCAATAGTATGATGTTATATTGCTATAACGAAATATTTCTATTTTCATGAAGATACTAGTAAAGGCTAGTAAGGTGTTTTTCATGGTGCAATTTCGAAAAAGCGCAACTGGTGAAAATCTTGCTTCAATTTAACAACGAGTTTTTAATTGGCAATTACTAATCGTGTACTGAAACTCTCTGAAACACTCTGAACCTCTCTTCAATGGAGTCCATTCATATGACGTCGTAATCACAAGACAAACGTTATTGCGAGTGCCGTCTAACATATAACTTCACAGTGTTTTACGCTGTGCAGTGACGTTATATCCTTTTTCTTCAAATAAAATGCCAAATTAAATCAAAATTTCCAAATTTAAAGTGGCGAGATGCATTTGACAAGTATCACATCAGCATGAATTTACTCCATTACCGACAATTTGTCACTATTGCTCCTCTTATGCGATTCATTTTTATAAGTACTGTAAACTTATGCTTTTCCAGCAATTGTTGAAATCAAAGACAATTGTTTAGTCAAATTTTTTAAACAAGCTTGTACTCATTATTTTTGGTAGGTTGCATATTTTATTAATTTACATTATATTTTTCACAGTAATCCAATTACTGTACAACTGGATTAATTTCTCTTTTCATGAAATGTTTTGTTTAATTTTCAAATTAAACAAAAGCTTTAAGCTTTTTAAATTATCCTTATGAATGTGTTAATACTTTCAAGGTTTCTTAGTCCGGTTCCTATTTAAGGGTGAGGAACTTGGGAGAAAAATTTGTTTTACTGGTCTATCTGTCACAAGAAGTCTTCCTAAATGATTAATATTATCGAGATCAAATTTGAGCATGGAATTCTGTGGTCCATTTCTAGATAAACTGTACTTTTTCAATTTTCAAAAAATATTACTTCTTAAAATATTTAATTAAATAACAAAAATTAAGCCGATTTTCGGCGTTTTTACCTCATTTTTTCGCCAATAACTTCTGAAATATGTATTGCTCTAAGATGATTTATATACTCTCTTAAAGAGCAGAAACTTTTCTTTTTACTGATCTGAATTTAAATGGTATACTTTCTTTTCCCCAAACTTAATAAACATTTCGAAATTCATTTCAAACCCATTTTGTAACTATGCTTTCTATTATTGTAATTAAATTCAAACCGA
Source organism: Araneus ventricosus (assembly GCA_013235015.1). NCBI lineage: Eukaryota > Metazoa > Arthropoda > Arachnida > Araneae > Araneidae > Araneus > Araneus ventricosus. The sequence continues at coordinate 5,849 of BGPR01034802.1, forward strand.
TTTATTGTTTTAACAAAACCTTCATTCCGATGTTTTTGCCACTGTTAAAGTAATGATAAAAACATTGATGTATTTGAATATATATAGAAAGGCAGAATTTTTGCTTCCTCTTTTATTTCGAATCGTGTACATCTTTCAGTTTATTTGCACAGTAATCCAATGACGTTAGTTATTTACTCTCTCTCTAATCAATGCTTCATTTAATTTTTTGCAAATTTTTAAATGATTCCACTGATTGTGTAAATTCATTCTATGTTACCAAGTCCGATAACTACCGAAAGGAGGGAACCTAAGGAGAAATAGAAGGAATTCTCTGCGGCGTTTTCCCGATCAGGCACACAAGCACAAAAAAGAAGAGAATGGTAAGGAGCTTCTGTTGTCGCCGTAGCAATGACGAGGAAGAAAAAATGGAGTACCAAAGATTGTTAGATTCGTGCCAAGTGGTACAAAGGCCAGAGACAAAAGGTAGAGAGGGGTTGAACTGCTGGCCAAGGGGGTCAGATAACACCTGTGTGGACGAACGAAAACCGAAAGACGCTGCTGCGAAAAACTGATTTATTATGCTTAAAATATTTTATACACTTAAGAATTTATAATATTTTTATCCCGAGCAACGCCGGGTATGTCAACTAGTAATAAATAAAGCAACATGATGAACAGGAAAATGTGACAACTCTTAAAGAGTTTGATGCAGCTTAAAATTTTTTGCAGCTAATGGGAATTTTTAAAAACATATTTCTTCTTTTTTCTTCCATAAAAGAACTATTTCAATAAAATTATATAGAAAATAACGAACATTTTTAATTAATATTTTGCATCGTTCTCTAGGCCAGTTTTCGGGGAAAGAAATTAAGTTTAGTTCCAAAGATAATTCCTTGGAAAATTTTAGATGTTAAAATAATTTTATCTCATTTATTACACGCAATTTAAGCATAAAACTCTTTCCTATCATATCTTCATGTCTTGACGACTTGAGGTCTTTCACAGAGACTGTGCGTCACAAAGATTCGATGTTAAAAAGTAACTATATTCAAATTTCAAATGAGCATCTAAATCAAGTAACATTAAAATATATTAAATGACGTAGCAATGAGTTCCATAAAAATGTTTGTGATATTCCAAAGTAATTTCAGCTCATCAGTTAAGATTGATTACGCTTTTTTGCTGAATAATGCCTTTTAAAGTTAGAAACTCAGTCTTTAAATTATAATGAAATAACTCATATTTCAGGCATCAAACCAGATAGTTTGACTATGTTAATATTGTTTCCTAGAATTTCTTCAAACGTTGTGGATTTCAAAGCTATATGGTTGCTTATGAGTTCACAACTGTTTTATGTAGACAAATATTTGATATAAGTATGTTTCCAGTCTAGGCGTTTCAGCAATAGGAACATAAATTACGCCTGATGAAATAAAAACACCTGGAAAATGACGCATTTTCGATACAATGACGTCATTTTTGACTGGATACGGAGCACCTGTTGACATATTACCTAGATGCTGCCACCGATTCTAAAAGATAAATCATATGCCAGGTATCAGCCGTGACGTACGGATTGCATGCTCCATATTGGCGCCATTGTGCTAATCTAAAAATAATTGTTTGTGTAATTCTTAGGATGTGGTTATAATTTTTTATATTTTTATCTTTAATTTTGTTATGATTATATCTTAAGTTATCTAGACAAAACGGATATTTTTTTATCTTCAAAAAACGTCCGTTCATTCACAAATGCGGTGTAGGAAGATGTCGCAATTTCCTGATAAAAACGAATCAATAAGTGAAATTCATGTGAGATAACTTTCGAATTTTTGGAAACAGATGTAATTTCCCATAACTCTTGCTTTTTGAAATCCAGTAAAGTATTATGGTTGAATCATCGGTTTATTTGCAATTAGCTTGATATTCTGAAATAATTAACATTCTTAATAAACTTTACAATTAATTATAATAAAAAATACTCGAGAAATTATGCAATTATTAGAATATACAATAGCATTTTTGTAATTTAAAACAATATGTAGTTTTAAAAATCTCAGTATAGGCGTAAGTTCTTAAAATTTTGTATAATGTCGATAAATTAAAATAATATACAAACCATAAGGAATTTGAAAATGCCATTGTTTTTTTCCTCTCTTGCATTTATTTATTTATTTTTTAATTTGTCGGTGAAAAAAAATTGTACTTATAAAAAATTGTTTTAAACTATTTTCATTCTTGAAAGCATTTTTGAATAATAACCGGTATCCATTTTGAATTGATATATTTATAAATTGTTTCTAACATCGCTTTTAAAATTTATATTGGAGAATTTATATTCAGGATAAAAAAAACTATCACTACTTCAAAAACTATTAGTATCTGTTTAGCAGAATGTGGTGGCTTGTGGTAATAGAGTCTCGGCTTCGGGACCCAATTCCATCAAAGGTCCGCCGTGTGCGTTAACCCAATGCATGTTAAATTAGTCAGCGTCTAAAGTTATCCCGATTGAACAGGACCGGATTACCAAATAGGCCCCGCAACTTTTGGGGGTCCCGATATTATTATTTTTTAAAATTATTTTTATGGCTTTCGTTTGACTTATAAGTTTAAATTTCAGAACGTTATTCTTGGAATATTTTTCATGTTTTCAAATTCGTTAGCAGATCAATGTGTCACAAGTCAACAGCCCTGGCCAACTTTGTTTTAGAAAATAAAAGTAAAAAAGTTTTGTAATTTTTTAACCAATTTATTTAAAAGTTTTACCAATTTTTTTGAAGTTGATCCGCAAAAAAAATGTTTTGTTATTTCAGTTTGTCAAGATATTTTGTTTGTCAAAAACTGCTTATGTAGAGATTAAATTAAAATCAATAAAAAATATCTAGTTATGGAAGTTGGCGGTGCTGGGCCTCGAAACTTACATTGCCTATAGGGCTTAATCCAACCCGGCGATTGAGTTCCTTGAAATGTTGGAAACAGGGATTCCGGCTTAGACGTCGCTTTCGCATCTGACCACGGTTCAATTGCTGACGTCCACCCCAAAATATCTCTCGAGTACTTTCAAAACGGGACTTTAATCTAAAACAAAACACCGTTGTTTCAAGGACAACATGCGTTTGCCACTATAATTTTGGATTGGAGGTTTTCAACGTAAGAAAGTCTTTTCCCTTGAATTGGTCCTTCATAGAATACGTAGGCAAGCATTAAATTCTCAGAATCGACAGGAAGAGTTTGCGATAAATTCTTAACAAAGTACTGCTTAATTTATTAATTTTATCTTTAACCGAAAATGCTTTGTTATATACCTCATACACTGTTTCTCAGAAGTAGATTGCACGTGTACATTATTGCGACAAACTGAACAGCTTTAAAGATCTTTCACGCAGTATGAAACAATGTCAGAAACAACCCAATCTTTAGCCTCGTATAGCGTTCACTAATGAATTCCAATGAATGGTCGAATGCATTCAAGATAATATCTTCCCTTCAAACTAAACTCTGAAGATAATTAAAATTGTCGTTCTTTCCAACATTGTTAAATTGTCCTTCAAGTCTAAAGTGCTGTCATTCACTAGACTTAAATAATAACTTCAGACGTAATTATAAAAATGGTAAGCTTAACTACAGAAAAGGAAGCTTAGCTATCAAGCATATGCTCTTTTCCCACAGAAGTCGTCTTAGATTCAGATTCGTTTTTTTTTTTTTTTAAATCTCCTAAAGAATGACTTATTCCGAAAAACGTCAGAATGTCATTTCCGCCATAGCACCCCGTCTTGGAATTATGGGATATCCGTTAGTGTGACAATTGCTCTATATCAACTTTTCTGCGGTATAGCTTTAAAATTTTATTATATTATCTTTAAAAAGGGCTGCTTTTCAAAACTTTTCCTGAAATAATTTTATATTTCTACCCCGTTACACAATCGGGAACCAGCTACCATTTTATGGATCTAGGTTTCTGTATTGAAAACTAAACCTAAATGCATTTAATTCACAAAACAAAATTGATCCTTTCTACAAGAAACATTTTATTTATAACGCAGTGCTGAAATTTTGGAAAAAAAAATCTAACGTCAGAATTTATTTCGTCATGTTTTGCAGAAACTACGTATATCTCAAATTTTGCATTTTGACATTGGTTCTCTATAGCATAATTGCGGACATTTATTAGATAACTTATATGAAAATTCAAGTAATCACAATCTTCATACTATTTTCCAGAATAAAAAAACTATATTTTGAGCATATTTGGCTGCAACACCTATCTTTTTCTGCGCGATGTTGCACCAGCAATTGCTTCTTGGTAAGAAAAAATTTAAATTAAGAAAGGCATCTCATCTCCATCATCATGGATTGTTTAAATAGGTAGTTTTGTAGCTAGAGTTACGTCAGCGAACAGCGAGTATCGGTATGAGTAAG
>BGPR01034803.1:0-16291 GCA_013235015.1 Araneus ventricosus
TATTTTCCGAAAAAATATATAACAAGTAAGACTATGCCGAAACTTTGATTTAATCAAATATTTCATCATTTACAAGATTACGTATTAGAAATACTAAATACGTATTTTAAAGTTACTCCATAAAATAATGGTTTACTTTCGCTCTTCAAAATCATCTCTAAACTCTACTTTTTTCAATAATGAAAAGGTTTAGCGTATTTAGAAATCACTCTGAGTGGATGAGCCGAGTTTGTAGTTTTCAGATTCTGCATGGACTATTAGGTACTGCTGCTAAAATAGATCAACCAAACGGGTCCATTAAGGGTTCGAATCATTCGACAACAAGTTATAAATTAGATGTCACAATGCATTTCAGAATGAGTAATTCCTGTGTAAACCGACTCCCATTTTCATGATAAATTGCTAGGATTCGGGGTTGAAATGTTCCATCCTTAATATAGCCGCAGGAGTACAAATATATTACACAGCAATTCAGAAATTTCGGCTAAATCGTGCTCTTCAATACATAAGCAGTAAGAATTAATGGACAGAGATATTGACTATCGCTGTTAGAACACCGATGACAACAATTTTTTCTATTGCTATATGAGTTTTTATATGCTCATACATGAAGTATAGCGTCACTGAACAAACAAAACCACCTCAATTTTTCGAAGTATCAAAGACAAGTTATTCCAAAAATGTTTTTTATAATTCAAAGATGTTTAAAAGGAGGACATTCATTAAAATTTCAGGATGGATATTTGCAATTGTAACACTTCCTATTTTGCGATTGCAATACTTCCCGGCGTCTCTTAACAATCATCAAAACCTATTTGAATTTTTCGAAGATGAAGAAAATAAACTGAATTTTTCGCTGCAAATAGGGAATATTTCTGAATTTTTTAACACCAGGTGTGAACATGAGACCGCATTTTCCTACCAGATGTGAAAAAGATGTTACTGCCTCTTTGAAAAATTCAGTAGGTCTTGTTGATTGCTAAACGACGATAGAAAGTATTGCACTCGCAAAATAGGAAATGTTACAATTACAAATAATCATCCTGAAATTTTGATGAATATCCTCGTTTTTGATATCCATAAATTCGAAAAACATATTTTTGGAATAGTCCGTATGTCTGTTTGTGTTTGAGCACGATAACTCTAAAACGTAACTTCGCAGCTACACCGTAGTGACTAGACCGTAAAACCAAATTCTAATATTCTTTTTTGCAATCTTTAATATCATCCTTTGTCTGTTAACTGAAGTTAAAACCAACTCTCTATGTTATCTGGTTGCGGAACTATAAGCGTTTAAAAATACCACGAAAAGCGTCATATTTTTGCCCTTTCCCGACACACTATTAGACCACTATGAAGAGACGTTTGGCGGCAGGATAGAACCGGAGACCTTTGGGTTCCGAGCCCAACATCTTAACCGCTAGACAAAAGGAATTCCCAATGTCCGGAGGTGGATATTGGCTAATCAACATCACAGTAAGAGGGTGCAGCACGGTGCACTACAGGAGTAACCCCCATCTTGTTTGATATTATTTGAATGTCAAGGAAGTGATAATTGCACTTCCGTGTGCTGCGTGCATATGCGCTGATTGCTGCACCGATTGCTTGTGCGCAGGCACGCACAGGCTTTGTTGCTATGAAATGCGTCATAGACTTTGAATTGGGAGAGTTGTGTTGCTGTAGGAGTTGTAGTGCTGCCATCTGGTGAATGTATTAGAAGAAAGAATTGATGTGATTTTTTTGGTGCTGCCATCTAGTAGTGGGACTGAAAGTAGGTGTTGCGTGTTCTTCCGGGTCACCACTGTGGCAGTACGAGAATTAGAACCTGGGACCTTTGGCTCCGGAGTTCAGCATCTTAACCACTAGTCCGAAGGAATTTCCATTGTCCGGAGATGGATATTGGCTAATATACATCAGAGTAAGATGGTGTAGCACGGTGCACCACAGACGTAAGTCTACGTCAAAAAACACAGGTTCAAATGGCTTCCTCAAACAACTACTGATGGAAGAACCTTTGTAGTTCCGGTTGTGGCCGCCATATAACGCAACAAATCAAGAAGAAACCGTGGTAGGCGATATTAAGAACGTAGGCGATATTGGGTCCCCTACCTTATACACTAACTTTTGAATAGGCGAGAAAAGAAAAGTTCGAATGTTCATAAATTTACTGTAGATAATCAATAGGTCCACGAATCAAAATTAATAAAAATATCAAATTTTAAAATATTATGTAACTATTACATTTTAATGTTCTCAGTCACGTGCTAGTTCGAAGCACTTGTGGCGCAGTGAGAACTGTATCATGTTAGAGTCCGATCTACTACTTCGAACCCGATTAAGATCTTCAACTTCTATTGTAATTTTGTGCTGGAGCCTTTTGTAATCTGCTTTTTTAGTTGTTCTGTTTTGTTTTAGTTCTGTTCTACGATATGGCAACAGTCTTTTGCCATTGATATATATTGCTGTGTTTTGTGGAATAAATTGCCTTAAAACCTTTCTTATAGCTTTTTTCATTGCGTTATCTTTTATTTTAGCAAAGCGTTAGTGTTTAACGTTTTGGCATATGTTTATGGTCGGAGGATATAATACTAATTGGAGTCAGGAAACTTCTTCGTTCATCCATGGCCATACATTCATATTTAAATTTTATTTCTTAGTTTAAGGATAGTACTCAATATAGAGCGGGATTTTTTAAAAAACTTTAAATTTTATGAGAGATTAGTTGCATTCCTTCTTCCTATTCAAAAATCAAAATTAATTTAATGAATTTTATAGATTTTTTCAACCTATAAAGGGCAATAAAATTGACAGGGTAGTAAATTCTCCTAATTGCTTTTTTATACGCATTTTCCTCACTGAAGATACCTTCTCTTAAACATTTTTTGCAAGCACTATTTTTATAAGATGTTCTCTATTTCGTTTAGAACGTCCCGTTTTATGTTTACTTTACTTAAAGCAATTTATAAGCAAATCTAAAGAAGGAATGTTCTGAAATCTTTCTTTTAACCCAGGAAAACATTTAATGTATTCAAAAAGATACAACATAAAGAAGTACTAATTTATTACTAGGTGAACAAATAAATTACAATGACATTCACAATCGTTTTTGCAAATATTTTGAGAACATAATGGAACTTATCATGAAATTTTAATCTTTTTATTCTTTATAAATTACTGAAATGGATGATTCTCGTAGCTTATGTTTTATAATGGACAGTGTTCATAGATTCTACTACTACAGTGGAATCTCCCTATAACGAAATCGCTTGGTTCCAGTTAAACAATTCGCTATAGAGAAAATTTCGTTATATGGAGGTTAGAGATTTTTGCAGTTATTTAAGTAAATGTTACAAAACTTTTAGTACGTGCGATAAGTTAAAAAATATTTAATTATGACTTTCAATTAAAAAAATGAAGTAATATTTATTATAAATTTGTTAAAATTATACTATTTTTTAATGTACAAATAAAATGCTCAAAGTGAAGACAATTCACCAATTTAGAGAATAATATGTACTAGTACGGATAAACATAAAATGCGTATTGTCACATCCATTTGCTGTTTCAACCCCCACTCCACCCCGATTCTTGGAATCTTGACCCGTAGAAATGTTGCTATCTCTGTAGAAACCCAGGTCTCCACAACTGCATTACCATTCACATAGCATTCTATTGTTATGTGTTATCGATGGAATGAACAATGCAAATGGTTCCAGAAACAGGCACGTGGGAGCGATTTGTTTGCACAGAAATTAGCAACTTTCTTCTAAAATGGCAAAAATCGAAAAGATAAAGGTCTGAAAAAATTCGTTATAGGGAGACAACCACTTCGTTATATGGAGAATATTTTGAATGTTATTTAACATTCCGATTAAAAATTTCGTTATAGGGAGAAATTCGCTGTAGGGAGACTCTACTGTAGTTCAATGGTTCAAGATGCCATTAAACAAAATCCAAGACATCAGTATCCGCCTCATGATCTCTGAAATTTGGAAATATCAATGATATATAATGAACGCAACTTTTGAAAGACTATGTCATTATAATATATCTCACAAAATCTACTAACTCAAAAGTATTAATGTATCTCTTCCAGTTTCAACAATAAAGACATTTGCTACAAAGCTATATAGTTGTTTCAATGAGAAACTAATCTTGGCGACAAACTTGGCGACTTTGGCGACAAAAGGAATTTTCTAGAAGGACCTCGAACTTTCAACCTATTACTACTGGCTTCATGGACTTTCTGGAGATTACGTCACTTCCTACGTAATGAAGTCACTTCCTGTTGAAAAAGTATAAAAGCAAGCTCTCAAGCCAAGAAGAGATAGTTGGATTTTGATCAGCAAGAAAGCTGGTGAACTGATAAGAAACCCTTGAGCGCTGTGTTGAGATTTATTGGTAATCTCTGCTGTGAATTTTTACGAGTGCTGTTTTAATACGTGTGCTACATTTCTTTTCCTAGAATATTTGTAAAATAAAGAGCTTTATTTTTTAAATCCTGCTTATTGGATTGCACACCCACAAGACAATTTTGTTACACATTCCTTTGAAAGATATTAAGATATCATTGGATTTCTAGGATTTGAATATGTGCATTGAATTTAATATAAATTTTACATCAATACATCTTCCCCTGAACTTGCGATCATCCACACACACTACTACAAAAATTTAAGCTCAAAATAAAACGTAATTTCAGGTTGTATTTTTTACAGTACATATAATAGAGCACGCATGGTGTCCACACTTATCGTGGTCCAATAGCTAATTTCTAAACCGTTAGAAATACACATATAATTCCAATTGGAGAAATGCTTTAAATAAAGGGGAGAATCATATTTTATGTTTTTGAATTACTAAATATATTTCTGAAAAAAATACAAATTCTAACTTTTGATATGTCCCACGGTCCTATCAGTCATATTTAGTAAAATATTCCTGACAATCTAACATTTTAAACAAAAAAACTCCCACTCTTCTGCGACTAAAACTGACCGAGTTATGGAGCTTCGAATTTCATGATTTTTAACCAATCAGCTGTCTCACCGAGCAAGTGCTGAGAATTGATTGGTGGATCGTCTTCATAACGGCTATTGAAATGGTGCAAAGTGGTCTAAGTCAGCGATATTCAAAGCTCCAGAACGCGACCAGTTTTAGACGGAGAAGAGTGGGACTCTTTTTTGTTTAAAATGTTAGAGTGACAAGAATATCTTACTGAATATGACTGATACGACCGGGGGACTGTATAAAAAGTTAAATTTCTTAACTTTTTCAGGGATATATTTATTCACTCAAAAAACATATATAATAATTCTTCCCTTCATTTAAAGTATTTTTCCCATTGGAACTATACACTGTAAAAAATATCCGTTTTTTTTCCCGGACTTTTTCCGTATATTTGACGGTTTAAAGCTGTTTTTGTTAACAAAACGGGTTTTCCCAGTTTTCCGCTCCAGCCATAAACGGTTTAAAACCGTCAGTTCGAATTCTATTTTTCGTCAGATGGTGCTGCTTTCCGTATGGTAACTTTCCCTTTTCTTAAATGTAATTTTATTGCATTCATTTCATGTTTTTAATAGGGTTCCATCTCCGCTATTGTTTACACATGTTGCAGTAACCTGTTGTCACTCATGAAAGCTAACCTTAAAACACGTGTTCTGGCAATAGTTGATTTTTACACCACTAGGTGGCGCCACTAGAGCTATAGTGACTTTAAAACTCAAATAGATTATTTTTACTTCATTTCCTGAAGTCTCCGGTGGTCTAGTGGTTAGAGAGACTGCCTTTTGTTTCTATGAACGCGGTTTCGATCCCCGGCTCGGAGGAGTTCGAAGTTTTGTCACCATCTTGCATCGAAATAGTCCAAGTAAGTTCAATTAAAAATTAGACTTCGTAACTTTTACGGAAATTAATAATAAAGCCTTGATTAATTAATATTCCTAATCGATAATACACATCAGCACGTTTCAACTCAACTCGAACAGAAGGAAGAAACAACTCAACTCAGTCGATGACGTCACTAACTTCGATGATTTAATTTTTAACGAGAAAACTTGATCTCATACGGTAAAAAAACCGTTGTGACTACGGATTTACTTCGTAACTTTTACGGAAAAAACTTGTCCCTGTACGGTAAAAAACCGTTGTGCCTACGGATTTACTTCGTAACTTTTACGGTTTTGCACAACCAACCCAGCTGCCGGTTTAAAACCGTAAATTTGACGGGATTTTTTTACAGTGTATGTCTATCTACAACGGTTTAGAAATTAGCTATTGGACAACGATAAGTGTGGACACCCTGTACATAATGCATTTTTCACAATATGTACAATAATTATATGTTCCTGGATTGATCTTTTTGTGTTTTACGTTCAATTTTTATTATTAATCTTACATATTATCAGTTTTAATTACACCTGTCTGACGAAAAGGAACTCGGTCGAAAGACGAAAAACACTGTAAATGGAGAGTAAAACCAGCGGGAGTGTTCTCCCCTAAACTTTCTCTTATACTTCCCCCAAAAGGTGCCGTTTCCCCTTCCCCGCGTGGCTAAAAAAATTCGAACCTACTGTTACCCAGAATCCAATGACTATCAGAAGGTTTTTCATTATAGTGATTGAAAAATATCTAGGCAAAGAATGAAATTCAAAGCGAAGGATTTTCCTCTCTTACCGGCTCAAGGACATACTGACGTAATTCGCTACTCCGTAATGAAATTCCTCTCCGTTCTTCCAGTACGCATGCGCGTGGAGATAATGGATTCTCTAGAAAAGTAAATTATACGGACCGACAGACAGTCAACCCTTTGACGGATTTGGCCCAAAATTATACGGACCTACATTCATGACGATGAAACCGTGTGCGAAATTTTATCCATCTAGCTATTCAAATTTTTGAGTTATACTGTTCACATGACCACGGACATACAGACAGACAGACTTCCCTTTGACGGGTTTTGTCCAAAATTTGATAGAAACCTACAAATTTTGTTTAAAGACCACATACCAAATTTCATCCCCGCAGCTCTAATAGTTTTCGAGTTATCGTGTTCACAGGCAGACAGACATAATTCCAAAATTGTGTTTTTCGGACTCAGGGAGGTCTAAAACGTGGAGATTCGTCAAAATCCTGAGTTCGGATTTTTTAACGATTACAATACTTTCTCTTTTGTATACTTCGTGTACGAGAAAGTAAAAAAGGAATAACAAATGTACAAGGAGTAACTAAATATTGAAAGGAGCTGATAAAAGTAATAAATCGTCACTTAACAAGCAATACCACCTTTCTTAATTTTTTGAAATTTCAAAGAGAAAGAAAATACTCAATTTTTCCCACCCAATAATGAATATTTCTGAATGTTTTTAAATATATTATATGAACACTAGAAAATCACCCGTCATGGTATGACGGGTGCAAATTGCCTCTTCGTTCGATAGATTTCTCGTCAAATGTGACGTGTTTAAATAGATATATATGGGAGAGGAATGTTTAACATTGATTGAAAACAAATAAAATAAACATATGTTTTATGAGAGGAAATATTTTTTTCATTTTACATATTATTTACCTATTTCTTTCTTCAAAACACCTCTTGGTAAACAACATTCCGTGCGAAGTATTTTCGTTGCTTAAAATTTTTCCTTGTCTATTCAAAACAAAGCACTTCTCTGCTTGTCAAACGTTGTTAAAAAATAATCAAATTATATCATCACGATTGCAATAAATACTGACGCATCGTGGCGTCCAAACTCTATCACGCGCATGATATACTACTGACGTGATCTGCTACTTTTTATTAAAAAACAGAAATTAATTTGAAATATATGATTAATATAATTTAAAATTTCTCGGGAGCTATTGATCAGTGCGAGATAAATTTTATATCAATCGATAGCAAATTTTATTTCACTATTTTAGAGATTTTAAATTTGAAATTAGAACGACAATTACTCTTTTAAATTTAAAATGACTGAAATTTAGGTGCTCTAGCAATGAAATAATGCTGTTTAACGTCTCGCAGTGCTATGGCGCGAGTTTTATCGCTGGTGACGTCAGAGCGTTACCGGGGGATCTGGTCTATTATATTAGTAATATATTTTTATTCGTTACGAATATTACAAAACATAATGAGATAGGGCAGAATTAGAATTGGAATGAAAAAGATCATGATTTTTGAAAGAATAAAAGCATGCAGGTATTACGGCCACTTGTGGCTATATTTTTCTAAAAATTACTTTGTGAAATCTCTGGTGATTCATGCAGAACCATAATTTTTTTTGAGGGAAAATTCATCACATATTATTTAAAAGCATTAAAAGTCCTAACAGTTTCAACAAACTGACAAGATCCACGTACGTTAGATCACTCTTACATCGAATCCAAGTTCAATATATTATTCTTTTCCGTTGCTAGGCAACGTTAGCAAAAGACAAATATATCGTTGCCACACTATTTTTATAATATTTAGAAAAGAATTATGCCAAACGATATTTTAGAATTAATTTCTTTTAAAATTATTTTCTTCTTCAGTTACTTTTTAAATTTAAAATGATTGAAATTTAACAATGCTCTAACAATAAAATAATGCTGTTTAACGTCTCGCAGTGGTATGGCGCGAATTTTATTGTTGGTAACGTCAGAGCGTTACCGAGAGACAGATCTGGCTATTATATTAGTAATAAGACAGCATGCTATTACAAGATGTTAAAAAAATTAAAAAAATATTCCTTATTGGTTGCGAAAAATGGAGTATTTTCTTTCTTTTTGAAATTTCAAAAAAATTGAGATAGGTTTTGTTGCTTGTGAAGTGATGAAATATTTGAATACTGAAATGTATATTTAAATACAGTTTTTTACTATTATATTTTGCGTTTGGTTCGATATTTTTTAGGGATGTATCGTTCGAATCTTCTCTTCTTATTATTAAGATTCAAGAACATAAGTTTATCTAAAGTATGATATACCGTATATACAAACAAAACTGAATTCTCAAATCGCCATCTTAACTTTTAAATTCCGGTCAAACGAAATTCCAGATATCTTTTTAACTCTTCGCGGAGCAAGACATTAAATTTTTTGAAATACGGTATACTCTCTATTATCCGTGCGCGGATTATCCAGTTTGCGGATTATCCAGTTTTCGGATTATCCATGCTTACTCCGGACTCGCAAAAAATTTAAAAAGAAACATTTTTACACTTATCATGCATGTAAAATCGATATTGATGTTCGATCGAGAGATTCATTCCGTGAAATTAGTGAGTCGTGACGGCGGAGGCTGAAGAATAGATTTTTTCTTTCTTCTTCCACGTGCAATCTCTACCGGTTCAAACCCCTAACTTTCCGAGAATTGAATCATCCACTTCCTGCTAGCTCATTCTAGTACGAACGCGCTTCTCCCTGACACGTCATTCTTTAACGTCTTCGTCTTCTCTCACTTTCGAACGTGTTCCTTTAGTTTTTGTGTCTTGTTTATCGTCAGTTAGTAGCGTGGCATTTTTTTACTGGTAGATGAGTGGTGTGAAACGAAACGTTTTAAATGTTAAACAAAATTTAGAAATCCTTCATGAACTTGATAATGGAGAATCAGCTAGTACTGATGCAGAAGATGTACTAAATGAGGGAAATACAATTTCTCATTCTGCTACTCTAAAATCTGTGGAAACTTTTTTAGAATATATCGGACAGAGAGGATTTGATTAGGGTGACATTACTGCGGTTCGTAAAATATGTGTCGATATACGACAAGACATGAACAAACAGCAGAAGCAAAGACGCATTACAGATTTTTTAAGCAGTAAATGTTAAAAGGAAAATTCCTAGTTCGATGTTATACAGCATGCAAATGTAAATAATTTTTATATTTTTGTACTGATGTTGATTTTTTCTTTAATAAAAAGGAGTTTTCGGATTATCCGTGTTTTTCTATTGTCCGTACGATCCCTCCCGATTATTAACCCGGATAATCGGGAGAAAACATCATGAAAGGGTTTATATTATTGTCTAGACATAGAATCTACAATTTTTTTTTAAAAAAAAACCACTTACTTCATTCCGAGGGAGGGTCGTCCCCCTTTGGGGTCAGCCCCCTCACATGAAAACTCCCTTAGATACAGCCACCTTGATACACTCAAAAAATATTGTTGAATCTTACAGAAAATTATAAATGAAAGCTTCAAGAATATTGGAGGAAAATGTTCGAGTTAATTTGCTAAAATTGTAAACGTCCAGAACTGAAAAATTTCTTATCTCTGAGATAAGGAATTTTCCCAAACTTGCTCTCTAATAATTCCTATTACGAAGTGAAATTTCATAAGGCTGCTATATACATTCTAAAAGGAGTACTATTAGCCCTACCCTAAACATATTATTTTCCATTTATAGTTGAATTTAACGGCTGATAAGCGAGTGAAATTAGGTGTGCCATCAGCTGACACACTGTGCCGAAAAGGGTTAACACAAAGACATTGACAAAAATCAGTGAAATGTATTGTCTCTTTTTTCAATTCCTACTATTAGTTCACACTCTCCCTATATATATTTATATATCTTGTTCAAATTTTCAATCGTTAGCAAAATACTTTTTATTCATCCACTCAAGTTCAAATACATTTTTTAAAACTTGTAGTGGATGACACTTGATGTTAACACAGTTTTTTCAATTATTAATTCATTAATTAAATTTAATTAATTAATTTTAGTTTTATATGGGAGAAAGCATATGTCGCCTTGAGTCGTTTGGTTCGAATTTTTCTCAATAGATGGAGCTAGGTCTGCCAGCTTCTATACCTAATATCCTTTGTTTTCTGGTTCAAATTTTCAGTCGTTAATAAAATACTTTTTATTCATCCACTCAATTTCAAATACATTTTTTAAAACTTGTAGTGGATGACACTTGATGTTAACACAGTTTTTTCAATTATTAATTCATTAATTAAATTTAATTAATTAATTTTATTTTTATATGGGAGAAAGCATATGTCGCCTTGAGTCGTTTGGTTCGAATTTTTCTCAATAGATGGAGCTAGGTTTGTCAGCTTTTAGATCTAATATCCTCTGTTTTCTGGTATGTTCACGAAATCGTCATTTTTTCATGTATTTTTGTCAGAGGGAAATGTTGATTACTTTCTTTATTCTCTCTATTGGATATGTTAAAAAAGACTATGAAGTTTTTCAATTCCTACTATTAGTTCACACTCTCCCTATATATATAAGATATTTAGCGGGATATAAATTTAGGAATAAATATCATCAGTGACGAAGCGTGTAGATCCCTGACCTAAGTAGGAATTGACTTAAAAATTTTTTTATATATAACTTGTTTTCAAGTTATTTCAATTAAAGATAATTCGTCCTTTTCAATTTTGCGTCGGATTATGAATTCTTGTCTTATCTCATTGAAAAATATTTATCTCTTACATGTATCTAGATTTTGCATCTGTCATTAGTATCATTTTTATGATAAATTTTGTTTTATACTGCAAACATTTATACAGGATGGAAATATAATTACACATGTCATGGACAATGCAGTAAATACAAGCAACGTATAGAATGCCTCGGCAAAATAAAAAAACGTTTGGAACCAGGGATGAAATATTCTAATATCATATACATTTTCCCTTAGCACTGCATGCAACTCCTAGGTATTAATTAGAATGAAAAATGCTATTTATTCAAAATATTAAAAGAAAAGCATAAAAGAATTTGATTGAAATGAGGTGTATTCTGTAGAAACTTGAACCAACGCACTATATTTCTTTCGAACAAAGACTGAAATGCAAACTAGAAATTCTCCGCCTGAAGCCAGCGTCGAAAGTCACGTGTCTTGTCACGTGACATTACAAACGTCATTTACTAGAGTATTTTGTTTTTTCGCATTTCATAGAATGCTTAGGAAATCTCAGAAATATTAATCTTTTCATCATTTGCAAAAACCGATAGCCATTTTATTTATTCTGTAGCCAATCTACAGAATACCTGCCTATCCTACATCAACAGAAAGCCTAAATATTAAAACAAATATTTATCTTTTGAACTGTATCGTTTGTTTTGAAATTTCATACATGACTAAAACTCAACGAAATTTTTCCGAAATATTTAATATCGGCAATGTGTAAGGATTTTCTTTACAGTTTCGATGCTTATTCATGCATTATGTTTTTCATTATTCCCCTCTATACATAAAATACTGCGTGGGAACTTATGCTTAATTAATATTGATTGGATTTCATTTTGCTTCACTGTATGCTAAAAAGGTACATATTGTTACGAAAATCGTGGTGAAAGCAGTCCAACAATATGGTAACGGAGAAACGACGCTTTATTCCCCAAAACACGAAGAACAGGTAACAAGAAAACACAGCATTTTCACAAATTAACAACACCAGCAAACAGCAAATCACGAACAATTACAGTAATAGCACGGACATTAGCACTCAGCGTCTCATAGCTGACCAATTCGCAAAGCGAACAAGTCTCCAAAGAGATTCCCTGAACTTCCGAAGACGTTCAAAAACGATTGTCTCCTCAGCATCTCCGGGTTTTTATACCTTTCCTGACAGGGTGTGACGTCACATAGAATCATCTAGTAAATTCTGTATATATCCGCTCATAATAGAGATATCGAGAAAATTCCAATACTTTTGAGATGCCACATTTCGACGCCTAATTTGTCGCGAAGTCGCCAAAATGGTCACCAAGGTCGGGGCTCGATGGCTCTCTTCCCTCTGAATTCCCATACATATCCCTGTACAACTCTCTTCCCAACCATAAGACTAACATTGCTGGGAAGCGACATTCTATTTTCGTACCAATAATTGCAACATGCGTTCCATGCTCTCCCTTCACTGGTTGCATAGGCCACATAAACGCCGAAATAAATTGTCATTTGAGGAAAAATACATGTTATTTGGAACGTAACTCTTCGTTTGACTCCCTCGATTTCTGTAAATAGGTTGCGAAATCGTGTGTTCAGCAAAAATAGTTCCTTCGCGTATAGTCAATTCACGACAAAAGGCCAAAAATGCCAATTATTTGCATTAGTTAGTCTTTATACGTACAGAATGATTGAGCTAGCGCCGCTGCTCTTCTAATGCTGTTTGTTTTCCCACATGTCTGATTTTTCCGTCCCTTTAGAAGTGGTGGGGACGGGCTGCCCCCTCTGGCCCCCTTTATATACGCCACTTCTTCAGATGCAACCAGTGGTGGCAGGTGCATTGTAGCCTTTTAAGCACTGCAACCTATCCTACATATACACAGATATAAGTCTATTTTAAAGTATTATTTATTGTACTTTTATTCTGTATTTGTTATTTTATTGTATTTATTATATTTTATTAGTTATTTTATTTGTTATTTTATTGTATTTATTATATTTTACTAGTTATTTTTATTTGTTGTTTTATTGTATTTATTGTATTTTATTAGATATTTTTATTTGTCATTTTATTGAATTTATTATATTTTGTTAGTTATTTTTATTTGTTATTTTATTGTATTTATTATATTTTATTATTTATTTTTATTTGCTATTTTATTGAATTTATTATATTTTATTTGTTATTTTATTGTATTTCTTATATTTTATTAGATATTTTTATTTGCAATTTTATTGAATTTATGATATTTTGTTAGTTATTTTTATTTGTTGTTTTATTGTATTTATTATATGTTATTTTTATTGCATTTATTATATTTTATTAGTTATTTTTATTTGTTATTTTATTATATTTATTATGTTTTATTAGTTATTTTATTGCATTTATTATATTTTTATTTGTAATTTTATTGAATTTATTATATTTTGTTAGTTATTTTTATTTGTTATTTTATTGTATTTATTATATTTTTATTTGTTATTTTATTGTGTTTATTATATTTTATTAGTTATTTTTATTTGTAATTTTATTGATTTTTTTTATATTTTGTTAGTTATTTTATTTGTTGTTTTATTGTATTTATTATATTTTATTAGTTATTTTATTGAATTTTTGCATTATGTGTTTTAGTGTATTTCTTATGTTTATACTGATTCTATTTGTTGAATGTCTCTACAAGGTATCACTTTTTCTATGTACTCTTCTCTTCCTACTGTTGAAGCGCTCCATATCCTAAGGGCGAAAGGATCGGCGAGGATAATAAATAAATAAATAAACCTATCCTACATTTCGCAATTGGTTGTTGTTACATATCAATTTTGAATAATTTAATCATCATTCGTTACAAGAATAATGAGAATTTTGACATTATCTAGGTAAGTTTCAGCAAAGAAACAGTAACTGAGCAAATAGCAATTTTTAATTAATTTTAACCAGAAGTTTTACTTCAAAATAAATGTTTTTTATCCTTTTTCTTACATTTCTTCCTCTCTTTAATAAAGACCTAATCGAATCTGGCTGAACAATAAAAACGCATGCAGCACAGTAAGGTTAAAATAAATACACATGTTGGGATGTTAATTTCGAATTTATTTACGAAAAAAATTAATAATTCAGTATTTTTCAGTTAATATTGTTTTATTAATAACAATCTTTCATTTTTTATTTATAATCGAATTTCAGGCGTGCAAAAAACATTTCTGCAGCGGAAAAACGCTTAAAACCGTCTCTAGAAAGGACAAAATAAATGTAAATACTAATAAAGAGAATTTTGAATCGTGGAAGAGTTAAAAATACAAAAATAATAGCAGACAACGATAAGAAATAAGAATCTTGTGGATGACGTCATCAGACGCCATTGATCCATGCAGATTCATAACTGGAATAGGTTTTCTATAGAGGAAAAACACTTTAACACTATGACTCCTAAGCCGGCCGCAACCGGTCATGCAACTTCTATACTAGTGAGCCAGATTTCGGCCGGTTGCTATTCTGAAAGGGGGGAGAAGACAGTTGGGTTTTCGGTTGTTGTCTTGTTCAGTTTTCCGATCGGAACTTCTTGCCATCCGAGAAGCCTTAAATTTTGCCCTACATTTTGAAAATAGCGACATCTATGTTTTGAAGGGACAGCAAGAGTTCAATTCAATACTTAAAAAATTGGCCGGAAATTCGAGAAAAAACCGGTCAAGAGGTTGCTTCCAAAATTGCTACACTTTCGCAGAAAAGTAGAGTTTGCTTCCAATGGATTCCATCCCATGTTGGAGTATTTGGCAATGAGGAGGCAGACGTGCTTGCGAAAGAGGTAAGTGCTCTTCCTTCTGCATCCTCTAGCGAACTCTTCACGTCCGAAATGTATTCTATTCACAAGGCTATAGCAAATTCTGCTTGGAGAAATCCTCCCACACATGATTGGTATGCCGGGAACCGTCCTGGTCTGTCTCTACAGTCCGTAGGCACAAGATCCGCTCAGACTGCATTGGCCAGGTTGCGTAGTGGACACATTAAAAGCTTAAAATTCATCGATAAGGAAAAGACTTTTCTTCTTGCCCTTGTTCCTGTCCTGCTTCTCCTCCCCAGGTCATTGACTGCATTGGCGCCTCTGCGAGGCAGCTGTGGAGTGGGGAGGGCAAAGGACTTGTGGAGTTGTTAGAGCGACATGGTGTCATGGACCTGGTCTAATCTTGGGCCAGGGGGACATGAAACAACAACAACAGACAGTTGGGCGAGTGGTCATTAAAGGGACCATTAGGGAAGAGATGAAAGCCCTGCCATTCATACCTCCCACCACCCTTAGTGAAGAGAAAAGTGGAACGGGCCGGACGAATCCATTCCACAGACCAATTAGCAAGCAAACCTCCGCATACAACTGTACTCAGATTTTGAGAACTCTTAGTAGTCAGAGAGTTAAGGTCTGAATTTAATATTAACTTCCTCTAAGGCCTGAACCTATCCCGGAATATATCGGAAAGAAAAACATTTATCCACAGAGAAGAAATTAAAAACAGTCTTTTAAACAAAGTATGAAAAGAACGGCTTAGAATCTTACCTCTTTCTAAAGCTGTGGAGAGGAAGAAAAGAAAGGACAATGATGCTGCACTTGCGCACACCAATTAAATTGCTTCTATTATTTTTCGTCTTTTCAGATATTCAATTCTTATTTTTTGTCTTTAGATATTCAAGTCTCTAGAAAGGAATTGATACATTCCCGACAGTATTTTCTTTCCTTCACGAACTGTGTAGCGGAAAATGCGCTTTGTTCCTGCACTTGCGCAGCGGCAGAAATAGGTACTCTTTTGAAGTATTCTACCTACGAAGATAAGCATACCATTTTTCGAAACGATTTCTAGGAAGATTGAAAGCTCAAAAACGAATACTATCAGATTGTTGATGGATTTAAATATGGGGTGCTG
>BGPR01034804.1:0-16290 GCA_013235015.1 Araneus ventricosus
GTAATAAGCGCACTTCGTATTATCTGTGCATTCCTATCTGCCCTTTTTGATTCCAACATGTATGTTGACAGCAACAGCACTTCGCTTCGGCTTAGCATTTTTCTTTGTTTAACCCGTCGCCGGTGACTATGAGCTTTGAGTCTTTTTATTCTTTAATCATAGCGTGATATTCATCCGAAATATTTAAAATGATCTGGAAGCTATCGATTAAATCACGATTGAATAAAATAAACTGACCTTCATTATTAATTTGTATGCAATATTTATTCAAATGATGCATTCATTATTTGGGACATCCTGCATGCCTACATACTATCAGAACAGAGACGATTGGATCTTACTGTTATTCCCAACCCATTTAGTAACGCAACGTTAGACGGAACATCTTGATCAGATAACGAAAAATATTTTGAAACAACTTTTTCCATCGTTTATTTTATTTCTCCAATGAGAAAATCTAATAAACGGGAGCACAAAATACTTGTAATTAACGGATAATCTGTCAACCAACAACGTAATCATCCTAAAAAGAAATTAAAACTAATTTTATGTACTCTATTCATGCCCACTCCAACTGGGGAAAAAAAGGAACAGACAATCTCTTTCAAGTTATCCTCATCTCATCCCTCATTACTTCCATTTCCACTTAGCTAATTACGTAAGTCCACCCTCCTCCCCTGCAAATGGGTCCTCATTCTCTTGAAGCCAACAATACCTAACCATAAAAAAGGGAAATCTCAAAAACAAGTCCTGCCTTTCGAAAAGGCACAATGAAGGCTACCAAGAGCCTCTGCCGTTAAGAAGAAATGCACCGGAAAATGCCCGTTAAAAAAATGGGAAGAATCACTCTTAGAGGAAGACGGGTATTAGAGGAGGAAAGCTTAAAGGCCTTAAGAACAGTTTTTAATCGTTGGTTAGGTTCACTTGAAACGTTAAAGCCGGGTCTCTTTTTTCTCTCTCTCTTTCTACCATGTAAAGGGTTTCGAGCAGAATGAAGAACTTTCTTTTGGAGTGGGTATCCATGATACATAATTGTTTCGTTATGTTTAGCTTTATTTTTATTAAGTTATAATTTAGGGATTCTGTGGTGCTTTTTTTTGTTCGTCCTTTCTTGGTGTTTTGGAGACAAGTGCTTTCCTTGACTTTCAATGAGCGCTAACAGTTTTGGATTCAAAACCGGAGAATCAATGCCTTACGGTCGAGTAAACTGCGTCTTCTTTTTAATGATGTCAAGTAGCTTGAGCGTTTACTCACAATCCAGTCCATTTAATAAAAAATATTTTCACATCATACCGAAAAAGTATCTGCCATTCTACTTGAAACCAGGGTATTTTATGAAATGCTTTGAAAGGCATTGTAAAATATTAAAATAAAACGGATAGCTCATAGTTTACCTGGTCATCCAACGGAAATACCAGAATGCCATACATTGACGACAATGCATGCGATAAATACTTTGGAATCCCGCCTTTAAAAGTTAAAGTAAAACTACTACAACTTTCAATGTCTTAGTTTGGTAGACAGTTTTTAATTAGTTTCGTGAACCTCTTCAACTCGAATTTCTTTACGTCTCACAGTGGTGGAATATACGAAAAAATTGGCCAAAAATGTTAAATATGAAAATTACATAATTATTTTTTTAAAACTTTAGCAT
The DNA here is from genome assembly GCA_013235015.1 of Araneus ventricosus. Lineage (NCBI taxonomy): Eukaryota > Metazoa > Arthropoda > Arachnida > Araneae > Araneidae > Araneus > Araneus ventricosus. Next base: position 1,655 of record BGPR01034804.1, read on the forward strand.
ATGCTGAGTAGAGATGAATATTAAGAAATTCTCAATTAATGAGGAGATTCAAGGACCATTAAACAATCAATGTCTTAGTTCGGTAGACAGTTATTAATTAGTTTCGTGAACCTTTTGAACTCGAATTTCTTTACGTCTCACAGTGGTGGAATATACGAAAAAGTTGGCCAAAAATGTTAAATATGAAAATTATATAATTATTTTTTTTAAACTTTAGCATATGCTGAGTAGAGATGAATATTAAGAAATTCTCAATTAATGAGGAGATTCAAGGGCCATTAAACAATCAATGTCTTAGTTCATCAATGTCTTAGTTCGGTAGACAGTTTGTAATTAGTTCCGTGAACCTCTTCAACGCGAATTTCTTTACGTCTCATAGTGATGGAATATACGAAACAGTTTGGCCAAAAATGTTAAATATGAAAATTATATAATTATTTTTTTTAAACTTTAGCATATGTTGGGTAGACATAAATATTAAGAAATTCTCAATTAATGAAGAGATTCAAGGACCATTAAACAATCAATGTCTTAGTTCATCAATATCTTAGTTCGGTAGACAGTTTTTAATTAGTTCCGTGAACCTCTTCAACGCGAATTCCTTGACGTCTCACAGTGGTGGAATATACGAAAAGTTGGCCAAAAATGTTAAATATGAAAATTATATAATTATCTTTTAAAAACTTTAGCATATGTTGGGTAGACATACATATTAAGAAATTCTTAATTAATGAAGAGATTCAAGGACCATTAAACAGTTCTTACACTATAATCAGTGGAAAAAGTATAAAATAACAGCAGTTGACTTCCGTGTGCTTGCAGTAATGCCTTCAGTCATGGTTCGGCTTGTCAACCACGAGACCTATTTGCAATTTAAATTTATCTTGAATTCTTATTTTAACATTTCAACATTATTTTTATTCTAGCCCCCTCCCCCGCGTTTGCCATTTGCAGAGTGTAAGTCCGTATGGGAAATATAATAATCACTAGACGAATCTAGTCCGGGTATCTAGCATGGACAGTCCTAACTGTAGATTGGTTTTCAATGACTGCTTTAAACAAAACTTTAAGCTATTCAACTGTTTGCTTGTGGTTGTACAGAGATTAAATCTTTGGTTCATTGAGTATTCGCAATAACGTTTGCTATTGTGTCTAATTAAAAATTTTGTCACTAATTTTCATATCTGTCTGATTCAAGTCAGTCATCCAGTTCGTCACAAATACAGTTCCTTGTTTTGAATTTGTGTCTATTCCTGAACGAACTGGATTCGTACCGGTCAACAATATCCAGAAGAACCGTGGATTATCCACAATACAGTATGCTGTTGTTCATCGCGATTAAGCAAAAAATTAATTTACTGGAACAAGAGATGTGACAAAAATGCTGTCATCTGTAGCTGTTATTTCTTCGAAGAGTTGTTTATATTTAAAATGTTTGGAGGAACTGTCAAAATCCAATTTACTAATTAAAGAATATTATTAACATCGTCCTCGGTGTATAAAAAATCCTCTTCTAACGATTTAATCAGTCGCTTTACAGATTGATTAAGTCAGTCTTGCAAAGCTACCTGTACTGAAGCTTTCAGTTACATAAATATTTTCTGCAGAACTCTTTTTTTTTTGGCTTCTATTATAACTTCAAAATTATTGTACAAAGTGCAACCTTCTTCAAGAGCACTATTTCATATATTGTAAAGATTTTTTATTTGCGATAAATTAGTAGTGGTAAGGCCTTGTCTCCTGATATTGTATATACTACAGCACAAAAATTATTTTAACATCATCTGAAAGTGTACAAAATTATCTTTACAATAATATCAACTAAGTTGCCGTATAATGTTTTCTCAAATTTTAATAAATTTTTAAAAATATTTCTGGCATAATTTACAACAATACTTTTCATTGTTGCAACGCATCTCAAATCGTTTTCATTGTTTAAACAAACATTTAATTGGATATTTATTTTTCATTGTTGCAATCTGAGATAATATCCTAATATATTTTGCTTTCATATTTTATTTCATGAAAATCTTTGTGAAATCTGTAAATCTGTAATCTCTCCTAGATCTTACATGAAGAAATATATCCTGTAAGCTGAATAGTTATGGTTGCTGTGTTTTCATCCTTTTCTCAGCATGTTTTAATCCAATTAACATGCCGCTGACCATTAAATGTGCTGCGTCATTTTAAAGTTGAAATCAGATGCATATTTTACAAGAGGAATAAGAAAGTGAAGATAATGCCGACAGTATGGAATTAGAGGTTGTATGACATGGCCAGTTATTTGACTCCATTTGGAAAATTTATATAAATAATGAATAGAAGAGGTCGAAGGTCACTAACAGGACATGCGTTAAATATTTACCACAATCTGAAGTTTAAAATTACATTGTTAAGAGAACCATGAATATAAAATGATGTAAGATTCAATTGAAATCATATACCCGGCGAACACGCTGTTCGCCGAAGGCGGCTAGTATATAATAAATCGCTGAATCAGTTTGCAAAGCTAATTAAAAATGTTCGCAAAGCTAATTAAAAATGTTCGCAAAGCTAATTAAAAACGTTCGCAAAGCTAACTAAAAAAGTTCTACCGAACTAATACAGTGAAATTTATTGTAGTTCTACTTTAACACTGAAAGGCACGGTTCAAAAAGTAATTTTTGCATATACTAATGGCAATGTATGGAATTCAGGCTCACTGTTGAATGACTGAGTGAACTATGAAGTATCCTTTTTATTTCAATACTTTACAATGACTCTCAAGATATTTTATAGTATATCCAGGCTTCATATAGAATGGCATTTACTTTCATGGTGTAACGTTAATTTTTTAATTATTAATGAATAGCTTGGATTGTCATCTCATTCATAAGTCATATATGCCTATGATTCGACGTGCCAACGGTAAAAATATAAACTACGTAGTATAAAGATCTAAACAAAAGATAGCGACGGAAAGAAGATAAATATTAAAAATGGTTAATGGTAGAGAATAATGACTTAAAATATCACTGATCCACGCTTGAGAAATTATAATATTTTTTTATATGGCAGTATTAGATAAAGCACAAATTTTAAATTAAATTCGGAGCAGAAAACAATATTTCCAAAGAAAACCAACACCTCAGATACATCAAGCTTTCTTGCTTTTTCACAAATTTGCTGATGGTGGCTCTTTTTTTTATTTAGACTTACGTCTCTCCATAGTGGTCTAATGGTGTGTCGGGAGAGGAAAAAATTATGACGCTTTTTGCATTAAAGTTAAATGCTTATAGATCTGCAACCAAATAACATAGAGAGTTGGTTCATTTAACAGAGAAAGGTGGACATTGAAAATTGCAAAAATAAGCTTAGAATTTGGAATACGGTTTAATCACAGTCTAGCTGCAAAGTTTGTGAAAATCACGAACCATTTTGATGACATCACAGCGACCGATGCGCGTGCACGCAGAGTAAGGCAATTCATTCATCGACCGCGCGAAATATTACTCAAGAATTGTTGAATTACGTCGAATTTCGTGCTAAAGTTAAACGCTTATAACTCCGCAACCAAATAACATAGAGAGTTAGTTTTAGTTTCATTTAACAAATAAAGGTAGACATTGAAGATTGCAAAAATAATTTTAGAATTTTTAACAACGGCTTAGTCACAGTCGAGTTGCAAATTTGGTGAAAACCATGAAGAATTTTACATAGATAGAGTCGTATAGTCACACTAGATTAATAGTCACTATAGACTATACAGTTAATAGTCACATACAGCTACTTTAGTCACAGAAATTGACAGTGGAGTAAAGTAAGTAAGTCTACGTCCCTCAATCCCAGCGGCCGTTTCGTAGAGACAGCCTCCTGTCGATTATTTTTATCTTCTTTTCTTCCTGTTTAAATTTTTGATCATTGTTCTAACAAAATTACCGAATAATTACCTTCTGCAAGTTTTGCATTGTGTTATTTTCTAATTCTAAGAAAATATGTTGCTTTATAACTTAGAAAATTATCGATCCTATAATTAACTAATATTTAGAATTTTAAAAAAATAATTTTTTTACAATCTTGTTTATAATTACTTTTAAATTTGGATTTTGATTTCTTTCATACGTGATACTAACTCTCTTGAAAGTGGCCCGAAATTCAATTTTTTGTTACTTAAAACTGCTTATAAAGAGATTAAATTAAAATCAATGTATTAAAGTAATTAAGCTCATTTAGTAAGCAACCGTAACGATAGATGGCAGCACGAATCAATGAGTGCATGCCGTAAATTTTTCTCACGAGAACGCGAAGCAACTTCCACGGGTCCATTTCAGAGGGATTCACGGTTTCGAAAGAGAAGGTGGTAAGTTCACTCGCGCAGTATGTGTTTCCGCGCCTTAGGGCGCGGCCCATAGCTTTTTTCCCTTTTGTTCCCACTCTGGGTTTAAGTCTGGTAATAACTATTATTAAATGGCATAAAACTCTTACCTTAAACTTTCACCTGCATTTAATCATTCTTTGTAACTATATGTAAATATTCTGTTAATGTGTAATAAAGCAAATTAGTTATTTAACCGAGCGTTCTTTCTCTAAATTCATACTCTTAGCATGCCGCCGAGTCTTTAACCCCCAATTCTACATCAATACATCAGGGTTGTAAAAGGGGCTTTGGGAAAAAGGGGCTCGAAGATTTGCATTGCCCAAGTACCCCTAGACGGCTTAATTTGGGCCTGATCATATACCAAATTTCAATTGGCTAGCCCAGTCAGTTTTAGAGTATTCGTGGACAGACAGACGGTCACACAGGCACAAATGAAAGAAACATGTGTTTTTTTCGTACTCAGGGAGTCATAAAATGTGGAGATTTATCAAAATTTCAAGGTCGAATTTTTTGATGATTACAGTACTTTCCATTCGCATATTTTTAACGGTTACAGTATCTTCCGTTTGTATGCTTTCCATGCGAAAAAGTAGGAAAGTAATGAATTTTTTAGTTTATACGGAATTCTACAAGTTCTGGCCTCTTTACTACGAAATATTTCATCTGGTTTCATCTGAAAAATGAACCCTTCCTTTTCCTTCAAACTTATTGCGCATCCGGCTCTCCACAAAATACAAAAAATAAACAAATAAACAGATCTATAAACTATCCAAATGGAGTAGATTTTTCCTAGTAATACCATTACGAGAAAAACTACAAGGACAACAGAAACGACAGTAAGTAGTTTACGTTTTTCCATAACCGAAACTCCTCCAGTTTTTCAGACGAAACTGCATCATACACAACCTACTACTGCATCGTTTCCAGCATTACAGCAAACAATCATTTTTTTTCTTTATTCTCCATCCTTTATTCTTTTACGTTTTCTTAAGAAAACAGCTCACGCAAAATCATTTCCAGTGGAAAAAAATAAACGCTCGTGATACTACCTTTAATGTGTACCTGTCACGAAAATACGTTAAATTCAAACTCCGGAGAAAATACGATTAATAATACGAAAAAAGTAGGTAAACACACTAAAAATGGTACAGGGAAAGTAAATTCTCATTTTTTTTCTCTTTATGTGTGAAGTGAAAAGTACTGTGTTGTAACATGGTATCGAGGTTGTAATGATTGATTGCAAATGTTAATCACTGGTGAACACGCAGGTTCGTTCTTTGAAGTTGATCCTTACGTTCAAGAGGAATATATTGCAGTGTTTTTCTGCCGATAATAGCTCTTTGTATAACAACAAGGATCTCTGTATATACAACAGGAATTTTTAGAGAAATAGATCGGCTTTTAAAGTCCAGTAACAAAAGAAATTCGTATTGTTGCAATCCGTCTTACTGCGGGTGTATGGTGTAAACAGTAAAACACGCAGGATAATGGAGAATGAAGATTTATTTACAAATATGCAGGAAAACACGTAGCACAGATACAGGAAACAATAGTTCTTGCACAGATTACCAATGTAAACAGACAACAATTCGTAGGTACTAACAGTTCAGCACTTTGTTATCTAACAACACAAACAGTCAGCAAATAACTAATAACTAGTAGACCATAACTGCACCTTCAATAGCGCTCAGCTCACAGCTCGCAATGCGGGTAGAACTCCAAAGGCATTCGTGCTCCAAGGCGATTCCAGTCGATAAAGACGCTCCTCTGATCTAAGTGCCGTCCTTAAATATTCTCTTCGACAGGTCGTGACGTCACATGGTGTTTTCTCGCGTATTCCCTTTCCTAGTAGAAATATCGAGAAAAGGGTTGCATTTTCGGGAATCATCTATTTGTCGCCAAGGTCACCAAATTTGTCGCCAAGTCGCCAAAATGGTCGCCAAGGTCAGGGTGCCATAACTGTCGCTGAGGTCACTCCATGCTTAACCTTGTAAAACTCTCTTCCCAACCATAAGACTCGCATTGCTGGGAAGCGACTTTCCATGTTTGTAACAGTATTATTAGGTAGATTCCTTATAGGAACTCTACCTATTACAATGGTTATCATGACACGATTCCGGGAAATTTCTGCAGATCTTCACCGATCGTATATATATATACAGGGTGTCCACACTTATAGTGATCAATAGCTAATTTCTAAACCATTAGCTTTAGACATATAGTTTCAATTGAAGAAATGGTTTAAATGAAGGAAAGAATTATAATATATGTTTTTGAGTGAATAAATATATTCGTGAAAAAGTTACAAATTCTAACTTTTTATACGGTCCCCTGGTCCTATCAGCCATATTTAGTAAAATATGTTTGGCACACTAATATTTTAAACAAAAAAAGTCTCACACTTCTGCGACTAAAACTGACCGAGTTATGGAACTTTGAATATTGCTGACTTAGACCACTTTACACCATTTCAATAGCCGTCTTGAAGACGATCAATCAATGCACAACAATTGCTCGACGAGGCTGCTGATTGGTTAAAAATCATGAAATTCGAAGCTCAAGAACTCGCTCAGTTTTAGTCGCAGAAGAGTGCGACATGTTTTGTTTAAAATGTAAGCATGTCAAAAATATTTTACTAAATATGACTGATAGGACCGGGTGACCATATAAAAAGTTAGAATTCGTAATTTTTTCAGAAATATATTTAGTGACTCAAAAAACAAATATTATAATTTTTCACTTCATTTAAAGCATTTTTCCAATTGGAACTATATGTCTATCTCTAACGGTTTAGAAATTAGCTATTGATCACGATAAGTGTGGACACCCTGTACATATAACGCTTTTTCCCATGTTATCTTGTGAACACTATAATTGGAGTAATTTTGATTTCATTTTAACCAACGTGGGATATGTTGTAAGGATAGTGAAAATCTCGGTCGAGTTCGTCGATGGGCTATCCAGCTCAAAGGGGATGGAAATGGTGGGGGTGGAAATTTTCATCTCCCTATAATTTCTTTCCAATTGAAAATAGAAAGAAAATTCAAATTAGGAGAATTGTCGCGTTATCATAACGAACAATTTTTGTATTGAAAGTTTTTTGATAGTTGTGATTGGTTAGAAGATATGAACTGAGATGTGAATTTCCGCCCCCCCTTAAATTAAAATTGCCTTTTAACCTATGTATGTTATACCTTGTTTGAAAGCTCTCGTCATTTGCAGTCTCTTCCACCCGCTTTCATTCTTGCAGCTCTGATCCACAACAAAAATAGAAGACGAAGTGTTCTTTTCCTTATCATTATGTATATTTTTTAAATGTTTTTTTTATAAATGCGCAATTTTTTCTATGTTTTAACTATTTTTTTGTAAATGCTCGTAACTGTTTACTAGCCGCAACTGTGTTGTTTGTTTATATTGATTTGTCGTTTGGTTCCGTTTTAATTTGTGGCTTAAAATATTCTTTTTTTCTTCTTCTTCTTACTTCTTTATTATTATTATTATTTTAATGTTATTTGGTTATTATTCAAGAAATTGTGTATTGGACAGTTTGAAATTATGTATAGGGAAATTTGAAAATGTGATAGGAAATTGTGTATTGGTTATATATTGTATTTAGGATTTTTCTTGTGATGCAGTGTGTTGCCTGTTTAGGATTTAATTTGTGGCTTCCTGCATATATATATATATATATATATATATATATATATATATATATATATATATATATATATATATATAAGCTTTCTTTTTTCCTTATGATTATATTTTAATTTATATTATTTGGTAATTAATCAAGATGTTGTGTTTAGGAAAGTTTGAAAGTGCGTTTAAGAATTTGAAATTATGAGAAAATGTGTTGGTTATTTTTATCTTTTTTTCCTGTTAAGCAGTGTACTTTGTGAAGAAATTTTGTACTCGAATTTGCTGGCGTTCTTCGGAACTATCAGTGGCTCGATATTTGTATGTCCTTAAGGACAGGTCAAATTACTAGTTGCCCCTTTCCTTATATCTCCAAATAAAAGGAATCTACCTTTGACTTCCGGCTTGCCGACTGGGATTTTTTTCACATTTATTTACCCTAGAGCATTTGATACTCATTTCATAATGAAAGTCCAACAGTGGCCTAGTGTGATAAGGTTCAGCATGGTTAAGAAGCATGAATATATCCTCTGATTGTGCTCTTAACCAGAATTTATATATGAAAACTAATATACAGATGTGGGCTTTGACAACGAATTGCCCACTGAGGTCAGGATGACTATTGGATAAAGCAGTTAAACACAGTCAAAATGGCGTAGGGGAAGTAAATTTCTTATTTTCTTCATTCTGAAGTGAAAAGTACAGTGTTGCAACATATTTCCGAGGTTGGAACTATTGATTGCAAATGGTAATCCCTTGTGAACACACACGTTCTTTCTTTGAAGTTGATCCTTACGTTCAACGCGAATTTATTGCAATATTTTTCAGCCGTTACCCAGATAGCAGTTTCAGTTTGCAGCAATCTTGTTCTGCAAATCTGCAAGCTTGCAACAAATTTGACACGACAAGAGTGCAAATTTGAAAGAAGCTTACGCAAACGAGTTAGTCACCACGCGTCAAACTTGTCAGAAGCTTGCGGCTTGAACCTCATTGTAAACTATAGCAAAAACAGAGTACGAAAACAACCTCAACCTTCGAACAAGCTACATCTCCTTTCCTAAACCTGTCGTCCTAACCATTCACCCAGCTAGACTCTGAGAGGAGAAGATAGACTGCGCTAATAGATCGCGCATACGATTTATTTTAAACTGTTTTCTTGATTTCATTAATTTTTTTTAAATTTTGTGTTGAGAATATAATTTGAAGCCAAAGAGAGAGCGATTTTCTCTAATAACTACGTTTTGCTAGTAAAATAAATTATGAAATTAGGCTTCAAAAGAAAGTACTTTTAAAATGGGGAAAAATGCAATTTATTATTTTTCAAAAATAACATTGACTGTTTCTTAGGTTTAATTTTGTTTATAAACGTTAAAATTTCAACATTAAGAAAAAGGCGTTATAGTTTTCTTTAAAGTGCGAGTTCTATATTTAGTAAAAAGATGGAAAATGTTTCAATTTTTTTTTTATAAAAAAGTTAGTTTTTTCACAAATTATCATTTATTTATTGAGTTAATAAAAATAAGGACTGTCTAGGAGATGCTATTAAAAATCGGGTTTTTTTAAAACAGAGACAAAGATTATCTGTAAGTGAGCTATCATCTTTGCAGCAAACTTTTTTTTTGCAAGTGTGTTGGTCGATTAGGCTTTGTTACTTTCCATGACGTTCGCTGCAAATTTGCCACATCAAGTTTGTCATGACATGCTAATATCAAGAAAAATCAAACTTCCTGCAAGTGTACATGCTATCTGGGTAGTAGCTCTTTGTATAATGCTACAAGAATTTCTAGAGGTATAGTTCGATTTTTGAAGACAATAATAAAAGAGATTCCTATTATTTTCAGATCTATTTTACATTCCAAACCTATAAATAGCTTAGTGGGTAAAGGTAAGAAACTTGAATCGAAGGAAGAAAGTTATGGGTTCTATCCTCTGCTTGTGCTCTTAACCAGGATTAATTTTAAAAAAACTGGTATAACACTATGGGCTTTGATAGCGAATTACTTACTGTGGTCAGGATGACTACGGAAGGAAGCAGTTATTCACAATAAATTCACTTTTTTCGTTTTAAGTGTGAAGTGAAAAGAACTGTGTTGTAACATGGTATCGAGGTTGAAATGATTGATTGCAAATGTTAATCACTAATATTCTTTCTTGATCCTTGCGTTCAAGACGAATTGATCGCAGTATTTTTCTGCCGATAGTACCTCTCTGTATAAGAACAAGGAACCCTGTATATACAGCAGGAATTTTTAGACAAATAGTTGGGCTTTTAAAGGCCAATAATAAAAGAAATATATATTATGCTTAGATTTATTTAATCTGAAACGCTCGAGATTTATTTTATATTGAAAGCCCATTAGCAGCTTATGGTAGTGGTTTGCAACAATGTGAGCCTCAGCCACTATGATTGTGAGGTAAAACAGTTAAACACAGTAAAACTGAAGCAGGAAAAGTATAATCTCTTTTTTTCATATGAGAAGAGAAATGTACTGTGTTGTATCATGGTATAGAGGCTGGAATGATTGATTGCAAATGTTAATCAGCTATGAACAGGCAATTCTTTCTTTGAACTTGATATGTACGTTCAAGAGAATTGGTTGTAGTATTCGAAATGATAGTAGTTCTCTATAAAATAATACGAGAATTTTTTGATAAGTCAGTCGATTTTTAATGGCCAATAACGAAAGAAATTTATTTAGTTCATAAATATTTTATCATTGGAGCACTTGAGATCGTATTGCATTCAAAAGGGAATATTTTATGCCTTGAATTTGAATTTATATCTCAACTAGCTGATGCCCTCGACTTCATCCGCGTAGTGACACATAATTGATACTGTTACAAAAATTGCCCTTTGGGTGTACGTAAATGCGGGTTAAGAAGCAGGATAATAAGAAAATAAATTACTCTTTATTTTATGCCTTTAATTTGCATTTATATTTCAACCAGCTGATACCCTCGACTTCGTCCGCGTAGTAACAATAATTGATACTGTTACAAAAATTGTCCTGTGGGTGTACGTGAATGCAGATTAAGAAGCAGGATAATAATAAAATAAATGACTCCTTACTCCACAAGGTTTTCGGCAAAAGCACTAACGTAGCACGGGGAACAAAACTAGACAGCTCTTGTACAAATTTACAGCACAGATCACCAATAAATCTCAGACCCAGCGATTTCAATAGCACTCAAATGTTTTTCAGTTCGCCAGCTTGCTTGCTCATCAAAGTCCAACTGACTACTCTTAATAATAATAATAATAAGCAAGTAATTTTTGGGGCCCATGGCCCCCGAAGGGTGCCTAATACCCGGTAATGGTACGTTGCTGATGCTGGATAATTTCAGTTCTGGGAATTAGATGATCTGCTGCTGTTGTTGGAGGCAAAGGTTGTGTGGGTGGAAGTCCATCTGGATCTTGTGGGATTGTTGCTGGAGCAATGCAAGAACTGGTGCCTGTAAAGAGTAGTTGCTGCTGTTGAGAGAACTCATATCTTTGGATGTGATAATTTTTCGTTAACTGCTCTGATAGGGAAGTGACATGCCGTTTGGAACTGCTCTTCAGGATTTTAAAATTTTTTGGGAAGAATGAACTGACTACTCTTGGTTTGAGAGCTCTGTTTTGTACCTTTTCAACAGGAAGTGACGTCATGACATAGGAAGCGACGTAATCTCTGGAAAGTTCAAGCCACTTCTGGCTCCCAGTAGAGACAGGTTGACAGTAGAGGATTTTTCTAGAAGATTCCTTTTGTCGCCAAAGTTGCCAACTTTCTCGCCAAAATCGCCAACTTTCTCGCCAAGTCGCCATGATTAGCATGTCAGGGAAACAACTTTACAGATTTGTAATAGTACCTTGTTTCTCGGAATAAAAAATGCTTTCACGTCTAACAGTTTTAATGTAAAAAGTACTTTTATATAAAATATTATAATATACCAAATAATTTTATCGTCCTAAATGTTTAATTAAAATGAAATATCAAGTGAACCAAACGATTTTTAAAAAACCGCAGAAAGCTAATTTTTCTCATAAGCTATGAATAAAACAGTTTGCTCTGGAAAAAAGTTGCGCGTGATAACAATAAAAGCAAAGAAATTCTATTTGAAATCATTTTGAAAAATTCATTAACATTAAACAGAATTACTGAGTTGTAACATGGAAATGAAATTGGTGTCATTGAAAAGCTAATTTTTTGAACTTGAAGATGATGTTAAAATGGTTTTTCTGCTATAATGTGCTTCGAAGTTATTGCAGAAGAACATTAAAATGTAGAGGAAATTTTAATCAATTAAAATTCTAATGAAATTTTTTAAAATAAATTCTTTCTTATTAAACACCTACTACCCAAGAAGCAACCATTCTTGTTCTAGCAGTTTGGGAGATTTCATGATGAGGCAGTGAGTGGTTTTCTTTCTATATATATACTTGCTGCGTGGCCCGGCGTTGCAAGGACTTTCTCGAATAATAGAATATTCCCTGGCGAAGAGAAGTGAGGTCACACGAGGCCTCGGGATCCATATATTTTCATATGCTCAGCCTCCGTTTTTTCAATATATAATGTCACTTACTTTCCCCAACAAATGTTACGAAGTTAAACACCTTAATACAAAAAGGAAAGAAAAAATGCAAGGAAACGATTTTTTCCGATGTTAATAAATCAAAACACAGAAGTTTGGTAAAAAAGAAATGCCATCTTCCGTTAAATAAATTTAAAAATTCATGAACACCGGTGTGATCTCTGCTCAATAGATGACAATACTTGACTTATATAACAGTAACTTTAAGAAATGAAATACCGTAAGACGAAAAAGGGCAAGAAAAAGGATTTTTTCCAATGATTATAAATCAAAACACGGAAGGTTGCTAAAAAAGAAAAACATTTTATACAAATATACAAAACAACTTTCGTTAAATAAATTTTTAAAAATGCAAGAACGCCAGATTAATAATAGGGGGAAAAAGAAAATCGTGACGGGCAATAAATGGCAGCAAGTTGAATTCATTCATTTTCAGGGATTTAATGGATTCCTCCGATTATTTCCCTTCTTTTGGTACTTTCGGCATGTTCCTTCTTTCAGTGGTTCCTGAGATAGCCGGACATAGATAGATACATTCATTTGTTAATAATACCTTCGAATTTTAGCCTATAAGATATATAAAGTAGAGGCCACCGTGGTCTATCTTTCGCTCTGTTTGTAAAGCCTGCTGTCAATGCAATCAAGATGCTGTCCAAATCTGAAAATTAAACAGTTGATCAAATGTTCTCTATGCAGTTGAAGGAAGCAACTCTCACATCCAAAATAACTTTTAAAAAGCATTTATAATTAAATGAAGAACGATTTCTGTTTTATGTTTACACTGCATACTGAAAATTCTTAGAATGAACTTAAATAGTGGAAACATAAAACAATCTGCCATTTCCCGGTAATATTTATATCCAAAATAAACCATCGCTTCATTTATTTTAGGAGAGAGAATTCAGAGTTTCATGCAATCCAAAACCCGGTTCTGTTTGTTTAAATTTCTAAGTTTCGCTCGAACTCGAAACCTGCTTAATTATCAAGTTTTACAAAACAAACTTGCATCCCTCCATTAAAATAATATTCCTAAATATTTCCTGGAAACTCTAATGAGCAAATACTACAACTTATTCACTAATAAGGGAAAAGATGTTGCGCTTTTGATTCTATATAGACACGTTTGGAAGGAAAGTTTTACTCTCTAAATATTAAAGCTTGATTCTGTTGGGTGATATTTCTATGTAATTGGAAGGTAGAATTTTGAAGCGATCCATTTAATTTGTGAAAGCAGTAGTGTTTCAGCGTTAATAAATAGAGGAAAGTTATTTTAGATTTTATATAAGTAATAATTTCCTTAATATTTGCATATGTTCAGCACAAATTTGGGATGAGCTAGGGCTTGCAAATTCTAGAAATTAATTGTGTAATATTCTCGAAAATGCATATCTCAATCGAATCTGGTTTCGAAAAGTTTTCTTGTGCAATTATCCCTATACTCGTTAACCTGACTGTAGCGTATTCTTTCTGAGACCTACATAAGTGGGAAGGTTTGCTAATTGCATTTCCAGTTGTTTTACAGGTGCGTTCCAGATTTGAAGATGAACACTGATTTTCAAATGACCGGATATGGTTGGTGACGAACTGTGAAGGTGTGCTTGGGAATTCTGGGACTGTTTGAGAACTTTAACCATAAAGACCATAACTTTGACCAGCATCGATTCCTTAGATGGATTCTTAGAGACTGACCAGACCTGTGGCCAGAGGACAATCAGCCTTCAGACATCTTGTATGTAACCTTTAAAAATATTGAACCCATCCCAGATAGCGAAGAAGGTTGCGGAAAGGTTGCCATTTCACTTTCCATAGGCTGTCCGCGAAAGCATTAACGCGCAAACCGGTTCGGAAACAATTGCCGCAAGGTTTACATAGGAAAGCTTTTTATGAACTACCTCACCGACAAGGATTGAACGATAAGTCTGCGAAAGCATTTCCGCACAACCCTTTTCGGAAACCATTCCCGCAAAATTGACGTAAGAAAGCGTTTTACTAACCACCTCTCCTTTCGTGTGTAGCCCAGTTCGGTATAGTGGTTATTGCGTTTGCCTTCCAACTGTATGAATGCGGG
>BGPR01034805.1:0-16290 GCA_013235015.1 Araneus ventricosus
AGCTGTAGTAAGCGCACGATCGAGGACTTCCTCTCTCTCCTCGTCACTCGCTATGCGGAACGTCGCTAGTCATTTTCTTTCACTTTATTTTGCTTGTTATGCGAATTACTCGTTATGCAAGGTTTCACTGTATTTTAGTTCAATCATAGTCGCTCACATTCTCAGTTACGGCTTTGCTGGGGCGTCAAATTATTCCATCTCAGAGCACTCAAATTTGTTAAGACGGCCGTGCGAAAACCCTTCGACAAAAAGAATATTACAGTTCGACGATTCTGCCCGTGAAAAGGTTCGCATCGTTCCTAGTGTCGTAGATTGTGAACAGGAAGGGATGGTCCACGGTGAACTCGGGTTCGATGACCATCATCCTGTACTGAATCATCACAGCAGTGGCCGCGGCCGCGACGGTCCCCTCCTCATTCACCTCAACCACCGCCTTGTGGACGACGTCGGACACACTCAGGTCAGCCATATCACTGATGCCACTCAACTCTGCCCCGTCCTCGAAAGCTTTGCGCATGCCCAGCTCCTGGAACGTTTCTTTCAGAGACTTGAAGTACTCTATCCGAAACCTAGGGAGGGAAACTCTCACTTTCCTCTTCCGCATCTTTTCCTTGAAGTTTCTCACAAAACCTGGAGTAGAATAATATAGAGATTAATAATAGTAGATTATAAGATAATTATAATAATTAAGATTTTAGTAAATAATATCAAATAAAATAATATACAAATCTGATAAAATTCCAAACACAATAAAATAGTCATAGCTACTTTAGACAAAAAATATGATTTAAAAAAAGACATTAATATAGTAATAGCCCTAAATATTATCACAAATAAATAAGAAGAAGATCAAAAGTACTAACAAAAACTATGTCTTTAAATATTGAGAAACCCCTAAATTATATAGAATCTAGTTGAAATAAAGCTACCCAATCTATAAACACACCTATTCAACTATTGAATATAAAATACTAGCAGTACGCGCACGGCGTTGCCCGTGGAATCAGGATTTCAACAAAATTTAAAAAAAAACGCCCACAACGACACGAAAAAGTTTTGAAAATAAAATTAAAACAAAAGATACATATTATTGATTTTCCCGCTCATTTTTCTTCGCGATAATGACATTTTAACTATAGGAAAACAGTACAGAGTACGTTAATCCGAAACATTATTTAAAAAATTGCAACGTGAAAATGATTATTATACAGCAAGCAAAATATGCGAAGCAAATAAGCACGTTAAAACACTGCCGAAAATAATAATCGATATTATTAAGTTGAAGGTAAATTTTAAAATTCCGGCTTCGAGGTGCATTGAGTCACCATTACGTCTACCTGTGCGCCAAATTTCATGGCTGTAAGTGCGATGGATTCGTCTGGACATTGCACGCACGCACACACACAAACACTGCCTTTTATAAGTATAGATTGCATTTAAAACTGAAATCTCACAAAAAAGACAATCCAGCACGGAAACCCAACATTTATGACGACTTGGAGGATTGGGGACCTCCGCGTCGTGTTACCCTTAGGGTTGCTGTAGCAGCCCTCCACGGAGCCTAATTGTCGGACGAAAGAGGGGAAGCATTTCCCGAATTATTTCAAGATGAGAAGACGAAGGGAAAGTTCCGTGTGGAGCTATAACTTAATCATAACCCGAAGAGCGCACGGCATAACTATAAATCGGTTTATTATAAGAATTTCTGCTTAACAAACAATGTTTAGGTTATTATATAAGATTATAACGATTATTATTATCTTACTAGAAAATCATCCGTCATTGTATGACGGGTGCAAATTACCTCTTCATTCGAGAGATATATGCGAGAGAAATGTTTAACATTGATTCAAAACAAATAATATAAACATATGTTTTATGACGGGAAATATTTTTTTTATTTACATATTTCTTTATTCAAAAACCCTGTTGGTAAACAACATTCCGTGTGAAGTATTTTACGTTGTTTAACAATTTTATTATAATTCAATAACCGTGAAATTCTCAGGTGTCAAACGAAAGTTAAAATTTCAAAGGAGTTCTTTTCGAAGTTCTAATCAAAACAAGGCACTTCTCTGCTTGTCAAACGTTGCCAGAAAATATTAGCAAATTATGTCATCACGATTGAAATAAATAATCAGACGCATCGTGGCGTTCAAATTATATCACGCGCATGACATACCACTGACGTAATTTACAACTCTCTATTAAAAACAGGAAATTAATTTGAAATACATGATTAATATAATTTAAAGTTTCTCTGGAACTATTGATCATAGCGAGATAAATTTTATATCAATCGATAGAAAAATTTATTTCACTATTTTAGAGCTAATTTGAAATTAGAACGACAATTACTCTTTTAAATTTAAAATTACTGAAATTTAGGTTCTCTAACAATGAAATAATGCTGTTTAACGCCTCGCAGCGCTATGGCGCGAGTTTTATTGTTGGTGACGTCAGGACGTTACCGAGAGACAGATAAGGGCTATTATATTAGTAATAACGCCGATATTAATAATATCTTATTATAATAATAAGATTATTATATTAACTATAAGATATTATAATTAGAGATTATTAATATGATATCATAATTAGAGATTATTAATATGATATGGGGCCGTCCACAAATGATGTCACGCTTGGAGGGGGGCTCGTGAAATTGTCACAATTTGTGACACGGGGAGGGGAGGGGGTAACAAGAAGTGTGACATCACACATTTTGGTTAAAATAAAAACATTTAAAATCAGCAGATTAAATTTTGAAGTTATTTTGAAATTACAGGAATTTGAGGGTATTTTTTAATCGGGACTAAAACAACTTTCATGTGATTTTTTCTCACTTATATTCCTTTCCTTTTGAAAAAGGCATTCAGGGTAGGTTCTGAGAATATGGTAGCAGCAGAAATTCTTCACCATTAGAAGCAAACCTCCCCCTGTCACATCCTTGAAATGTCCAACAAAAGATACGTCGCCCCAACTGGGTGAGTGGTAGAACTGGTACTGGCACAAACAGGTTGATCTAATTGAGGCACTTTTTTTTAAAAAAAATTCAATCTGTTTAAGAGTATTTTGTGTTCATAAACTAAAGATAAGATTTAAAGCAAAATATATCAAATTTCAAAATACTATTGTTTACAATTGCTCTTTTATATTAATATTTTATTATTATTGTATATTAATTATGTTGTAGACCTTAACCTTATTTCATACAAAATAAGTACACATATAATCATTATTATTCTTATGCTCACAAATGTCATTAAAACACATAGTTAAAGTTTAAAAATAAAATTTGAAATATGATCTATAACGTAGTGCTTTGTTTCTGAACTGCAAGTTTATGTTTATGTAATATAGCGTGACATGTGACAAGGGGGAGGGAGGGGGAATGATGGAGTGTGACACTTTGTGACAAAGGGGAGAGGGGGGTCAAAATATTGAAAAGTGTGACATCATTTATGGACAGCCCCTATCATAATTAGAGATTATTAATATGATATCATAATTAGAGATTATTAATATGATATTATAATTATTAGAGAGATAATATGGAGGATAATAATAAAGAGTTTCTCAGCGAAACCTGGAGTCAGATCCTTCTCCATCTCTTCCAAGCCGTCCAGAGAGTTGGGCAGCAGAATCAGCATGGCGATGGCGTCGCCCCTGTAGGGCAACTGCAGGGCTGTGTAGGTCTGGAGCTCGGCGTAACCGAATTCCTCTTTCAGGTGCATCATGTCCACCTCTTTCGCGTTCGCCTCGACACCTGTGTTGTAGAACACCTGCGGGTGGGTGGCACTCTCTGGGAACTGGTTCTTCCACGCGCCCTTGAAATAGACGGCGTTCAGAAGGACCAGGACCGTGTTGGGGTCCAGAGAGTCGAGTAATTGACTGATCATGCCACGAGTCTTGGTTTCCACCCACTTGTTGATGCGATCCACCACCGCCTGCAGGTCCTCGGTGAAGTCCTCTTGGATCAGCTTGGCGCGAAAGGATTTCTCCAGGACTTCTTTGTAATCGACATTGACGGGAAAGTCCTTCCGCAGGACAGCGGCGTTCGCGCAGTCCAAGGTGTAGGCGGAGGCGGCCTGATCTGAGGAGGACAGCAGGCGACCAAAAGAGGCCTCGAGGTCCTGCTCGGAGATGCCCCCGAGCCCGAGTACCTCGGCGATTTCGGAGGCGGTGTCCCCCCGCGCCCCGCAGCGCAGCATGGACAGGGCGACGCACAGACTAAGAGGGGAGACGCAGACGTTGCCCGGTCCCGCCGCCGCGAGTGTCCGCAGCAGATTCAGCGCGAAACGATGGCTCGCTTCGGCGATCATCTCGGCACTCTGGTTTGCCTGTAGAAGAGAAACAGTCTTTAAAAACACACTTTTATAAGTATGGACGAGTTTTCAGTAATGTTTATAGAGCTTCTGTTATACCAACCGACTTCCGGTGTAATGCTTCGTCAGTGGGAGTCTTCAAATGTCAACACTCTGTTTGAAGATGCTAATTAATGTTTAAAGTAGAGTCTTTTTAATGTCAAGGCTTAAAGATACTTTGAAATTTAATTTCATGTTCCTATTGCTGTAGCTCCCAATGTTTACTTAAAATAAGAGTCTCATCTTATGGGAAGGCTGCCATAATTGTTCGCTATCGATCTTCTTGGCGAATTCTAAGGCTTGTTTGACGGTTAATTTTTCAGAAAAACTATTTACCTAACTACAATCGTTCCCTTTGGAATTTAGCCGTTGTAAATAAAAAGAATTAAACGAACTCAAAGAACACAGAATTCAACGCTTTATGTGCTAATCAAAGAACTGGTTCGAGCTTGGCGTTTGTTGCAGTATCCAAACGGAATTGGGGATTGCTTAAATCGTAGGGTCACCGGAAAACTGTCTCTGAAACCGAAATAAACAAAACAGAAAATTCGTCGATACAGATGGACATTCGTACAGCATTCCGCGTAAATAGGAGTGGACGAATGGATGCGATTTCAAACACGTTCTTTAATGCGCAACTGAGGACACTGCTGGTCAGAGGTCGCCTCTTCTAAACTGTCGGCGTCACTGTTTATATGCAGGAAGTTCAGAAAGGTCACTAACAAACTTTAAGGGCAGATCAGCAGCGGCGTGGCGAGGGTAAGTGGCGCCCGGGGCACAATACGATTTTTTCGCCCCCCCCCTTTTCGTCACCAGTGACTCAGCTTGTGTAAACGACGCTCGGGTATACTATTTTTTTCACCTTCTCATCGTATTAAGTGGTATAGACGCATTAACCTTTTCTCACTGTGGTCGGGAGCGTAGCGAAAATAAGTGGATACGGAAAATAATATGCTTTTTTTCTCCCACTCATCATGAGTGGCTTAACAAGCGTAAATAGCGCCAGGGGTATGGGATTATTTTTATGCTCCCTCATCATGGGCCCCATGAAATCAATAACGTTTAGATTTCATGGGGCCCTCGGAAACTAGTGCCCGGAACATCTATACCCCCTTGCCCCCGGTAAGAGACAAAGAAGCGAGTCATTTTCGCAATAAAACATAGGCTCGGAAATGCAAAGGGGGTTCGCTACAGGGCAGGGGTCGCGCCAAAGGGGGACTTGACCCCCGTCGGGAAAAATTTTTGTACGGGGTATTCAACTGTAGTTGATAAATAAGAATCTGGTGAAAATTTGAGACCAATTCCATTACACTCGTCCCCCGTACAGCAGGTCGTGGCCCCTGTCGAGGAGACCATGCCCCCTGTGGGGCAAATCGGACGACCCCGTCGGGCAAACTCTAACGCCATTCCAGCTACATGGATGTCTTTGGCAGAGAATTAAGCGAAAGTGAAGGATACACCACATGAAATGTGCAATTAGGTTGATTCCTTATAGGAAGTTAACCTTTTGCAATGGTTCCCATGACACGACTTCCGGAAAATTTCTGTAGATTTTCACCGATCCCCTAGAACCCAAAACCAACCTTTGTTCAAAAGAATAACGCTTTGCCCATGTTATCTTTTAACACGATAACTGCGGTCATTTTGATTCGATTTAAGCCGGCGTGGGATATGTTGTAAGGATGGTGAACATCTCGGCCGAGTTTGTAGATGGGCTATCAAGCTGAAAGTGGGTCAAAATGTGAAATTTTCATTTCCCTGCGATTCCTTTACAATTGAAAATAGGCGGAAAATTCAAATGAGGCAAATGATCGCCTTATCATAAAGAACAATTTTTGCATTTAAACAATTTCGATCCACTTTTTTTTCCACTTTTGATTCGGTCACAGCAGGCACACCAATTCTTGGACGATCGCAAAAGGCCGCCTGTTGCTTTAACTTTTGCATAACGTTCTTTCATTGACATCACGTCTGGAGGTTTTCGTCCATAACACGGTCGAAATTGAAGTTGGACAGTAATAGCCGATTCGGATTCTTGACCCTGACTGAGCGCCATGCAACCGCCCACTTCAACCCCTTCCGCTTTCAAAACGGGACCCCCACCTTGTTTTCCCGAGAGAGCCCCATCCCCCATTCTGTGGTTTTCGTTTTTGTGAGAGAGCATCGCTCCACTTCTCCAGGATCGTATTTCAGTTTTATGGCCGAATGGAAAACGAACGACGCTGGATTTCCAAACTTTTCGACCACAACAGTCCAATTCTCATCGGATATTCGCATTGGCGATGGGTAGGGTTGCCATAATTACCAAGCATTGATGCGGGACTTTTAAGTGCCAAATAAATGAAACATGAAAAAGTGGGTAGGTAATGGTTTATTTGACTCTGATAAAAAAAAAAATCAATGAAGTCTAAGAAATTTAATAAAACGAACTCGTTAAATTATAATAAAGATGCTAGGCTAATCCTTTTTAGCCCAGTCATATTTTAAAGGTGAATTTACTTTCTTAATTATATCATTTTCTTTTTTTTCCCATAATTTTAAAATTCGGCGTAAGTCAATTTAAGATTAAATGACGAGCCAAAATAGCTTCAAATGTGTCCCCTGATAGCCTGTCTTTCGCCCGGACATTGAATTGACATTAGGAAAAATATTCTCTTCACATATACATTAGAATGTAGGAATAGCGGTTTTTCCAGAAAAACCGGTTTTTTCAAGCTCAAAATAACCAGTTTTTGCAAAAAATCGGCTTTCGTTTTTTTTTTTAAAAGTAACGTTTGTGGTCAGAATTTTTTTATTAATAATAATGCACAATAAATAAGTCTTAATACAATAACTAATTAATGCAATAAGTATTGATTATAAATAAATAATACAATATGTAATAATAATAAATGAATAATTATTGCAATTAGTAAGTATTACAGACTAAATTTTTTATTAACATTATTTTCGCAAGAAATTAATTATTGGCCGATATTTATCTTCTAATCTGCTCATAAAGACTCTTTCAGCAACGTGTGGATCCGCGAATCGACACCTCTCATCGGAAACTACATCATTCAATGAGGATACTAATCTTTCGGAAGCCATAGAACTTCCGACTAAAACTTAATATTTTTAGCTACAAGAAACAGAACGGACAACATTTTTTATTAGTATTGTTTTTGCAGGAAATCAACCCATTGGCCAATATTTATCTGTTCTTAAAGACTCTTTCAGTCATCCGCCAACCAACAGACGCCTCGAGGAAGAGGTTGCCGGTGATTGATCTAAGATGATGAAATTCAAAGCTTTATAACTTGGTAAATTTTAGTCTAGTCGAACCTAAAATAGAGCCTATGTCCCGACCCGGTTTTTGGATTTAAAAAAAAGAAAGGAAAAAAAAACCCCGCTTAAAACCGAGGCAGAAAAAAACCGGTTAACCGAAACAATAAAAAACAGTTTTCGGTTTTCCCATATCTACTAGAATGATAAATACATATTCGCATAGCTTTATTATACATGACTTCTGATCAATATACTTTGTATCTGCAAAAGGCTTCAGCCATTTCTCTTCCATACTCCATTTCATAGTTACTTCGCAGTTTGGGTTGGTGTTATTTTTCTCTAAATAATCTATACTTATAAAAGGCAATGTTTGTGTGTCTGCGATGTCCAGACGAATCTATTGCACTTACAGCCATGAAAGTTGGCACACAGGTAGTCGTAATGGTGACTGAATGCACCTCGAAGCCGGAATTTTGAAATTTAATCTAGAAATTTTTTTATTTAATATTTTGTGTCTTTTGGGGTGATTTTTCGCACTCATTTCTCAATAGCATGGCTTCGAATAATTGTACGGAAAAAACAGTTACACCATCGGAAAGAACAAATGATTTCCGTTCTAATGAAGTCTGTTTCGTATACGTCTAACTTAATTTACTGAATTTTGAGAAATTTTTGAAAAATAGTCACTTTTATGGTAATTTTAAAAAAATATTTTTTTAAATTATCGCATCTGACGTTCTAACATCTTTATAATTTTCATTTTTTTTTCAGCCTATAAATGGAACGTTTATGTCGGATTTAAAACAAGAACTGTTAACATATCTTTTTTCGTTTTTTTAAAAATTAATTTTTCCCTGATCGGTTTAAACAGTTTTTTCGTAGCGAGATTTAACAGCGAGAGCTTCTCCGGACCATCCCACAATGCATTGTTGCAACGTGACCTTCTTCGCGGCAGGTGACGTCATTCGCAAAGAAAAATAAGCGGGAATATCAATAATGTGTATTTTTTGTTTTGATTTTGTTTTCGAAACTTTTTCCTGCCATTGTGGTCACTTTTTTTCACCCACTTTTTTGAAGTCCTGATTCCACGGGCAACGCCGTGCGCGTACTGCTAGTCTTTTATATATACAAACTGGTTGAACAGAATCTCAGTGTTGCCAATATCGATCAATCTTACTTGTAAATATGCAATAGTACTTCTATTTTTTTCTCATTCCAGAGAACGGGACAAATAGCAATACGGGACTCAGTAGTGAAAAACGGTGACAGTCCCGTATATACGGGACAAATGGCAACCCTAAAGATCGGTTTTCGTGCGAGACGCTCCAAATGACGTGGAGAGGTGTCGCCAAATCTGACGCCTCATCTCAACCATAACTATAAATGTGAGTGCGAGTGGCCAAAAGAAAACAATTGAGGAACACAGGAAAGTAGGATTGCCATACGTCCAATATATACGGGACTGTCATCGTTTTTCACTACTGAGTCCCATATTACTATTTGTCTCGTTTTCTCCTTATTATTTATAAGAAAAATAATACCCAAACAAAACCGCGAAGTAACTATGAAACTGAGAATGGAAGAGAAATGGCTAAAGTTTTTTGCAGATACAAAGAACATTTATCACATTTCATGTCTAATAAAGCTATGTAAATAGTATTTGCAATTCCAGTCTACAACAGGAATGGCGCTAGAGTTTGCCGCCGGGGGGGGCCCTATTTGCCCGACAGGGGGGCACGATCTCCCCGACGGGGGGGACAAGTGTAATGAAATTGGTCTCAAATTTTCGCCATATTATTATTTATCAACTACAGTTGAATACCCCGTACAAAAATTTTCCCCGACGGGGGGGGGGGGCTGGCCTCCCCCGGTCCCCCCTCTGGCGCCACCCCTGGTCTACAATGCAAATGTGGAGAGAATATTTTCCTTAATGTCAGCTCAATGGTCAGACGAAAGAAACAGGTTGTCAGTAGAGACAACGGAAGCAAGTTTGGTTTTTCATTATAATTTTTAAATGACTTGCGTCCAACTTTATAAATATGTGAAAGAAGAAAACGGTATAATTACGAAAGTAAGATCACCTTTAAAATATGACTGGGCGAGAAAGGATTAGTTTTGCATCTTTTTTATTATTCTGCGAGCTCGTCATATAAGATTGCTTAAACTTTATTCATTTTGTATCAGGGTAAAATAAACCATTACCTACCACTTTTTTCGTGTTTTATTTATTTAGCACTTAAACGTCCCGTATCAATGCTTAACAATTCTAGCAACCCTACAGAAAAGCCTCCTCTCTTCTGATTAACGCTTTGCAGTTTTGGAAATCGCCGTCATTGAGATTTTGCGAGGCCCCTGATAATATACATGACTAATTTGGAAGTTTACATTAGTAATAAAAAAATATTCATACATTGACTCTGCATGAAAATTTCTTGAAAATGTTTATGTAACGATACATGTTTACATAACATTGCAAACCCTCATCCTATTTTTACTTTTAACATATTTAAAATTGTAATTAAATAAATTTTTGATTCAGAATTAAAACAAAACCAGTATAGTTACGGTTGCCATATGTCCGAATTTCAAGCTAAGGTACGGATTTGCGCCAGTGAATTCGGCGATAGACAAATTTGGTTGTAATCGAGAAAACCTGACGCATTCGAAACAGCTGACGTCATTCCACCAATGAAAGAAAATCTATTATTTACACTGTCTACACCCCTTACTAATGAGAAAGTGGATCAGCCCTCTTACTCATGTTCCAGTTAAAACTGAATAGCCCTCGTGTTACTTCAAAACGGGACTTTAACTGAACTGAAGTTAAAACTGAAAACTCTTCGGCAGTTTTGTTTTAATTCTATGCTTCATTAATCTAATTTTGAACTACCAAACGTTAATAAAAATTGTATCTTTGCATTCTGGTGTCTTAATATACAAGGTGTCCTAGAATTATAGGACACGTTTCAAAAATTAATTAAAAAAACCCTAGTAATGTTACAAGTACGTTTTTAAAAAAGTTTTTTTTTCTGATAGGTAACGAGCTGTTACGGTGGCCGTAAATTATTGAAAATCTCCCATTTTTCAGAGCCATTATCTGCGAAAATATTAAAACTAGAAGAAAAATAAAAGCATGCATTGGTAGGGAAATTTACGCTCTTTAATTTATTAATTCACATGCAGTGTGAAAACTGAATATTTTTTGAGATATTGAAGAAAAAATTAAAAAGGAACCAGGAAACGCGCATCGGCTTGAATTCTTACGCTGTAGCAAATTTAGAACCCCGCGTTACCTATCTGAAAAAAAAAAAATCTTTTATTTGCTCTCTCATTTTTTTTTTTAAACCCATAGTTGTAACATTATTAGATTTTTTAAAATTAATTTTTGAGACTTACAATTCTCGGATACCCTATATACATATATAATTACAGTCGGACCTCTATTTAGCGAACTTTTTCTTGGAACTAAGAATATTTTGCGAATTTCTTCGTAAAATAACCTCCAAATAGCGAAGTGCATTCTCTATTTAACGAACTTTTTCTTGTGATCCAATATTTTTTTTTCTCCCTTTTTCTCAAAATTTTTCTAAACATTTCAAACTTATTCTTTCTTTTAACACGTCGATCAATGACCTCGAAGCTGGAAAATGTCAAAGCGAAAGTGCTTGAGCATCAAAGAAAAGAATTTAATTCTTCACGAGGTGGATAAAGGCGTGAAAAAAAGGATATTGCTTTAAAATTTGGTATTCCTCCAAACAGCTTATCAACCATAATAAAAAAAATCGTGATAAGATACAAAATTATGATTCATCGAATTCTTGTTCAAAACGTTTAAAAGCGTGTGTCTATGAAGATGTGGATGAGGAAGTTTTGAAGTGGACAGTGTGAAAAATAAAAAAAATACAGCAATGGATTGCGATGAAGACGAAGATGGAAATGATCATGATGCAGAAATCAACAAGCCTTCGTATGATGAATGCTAAAATTCATTAATTTTAATATAAAATTATTTTTTAAAATTGAAAATACAGTGTATTCCCAGACAATGGTTTATTTTATTCTTGTTTTCCTTGCAGATTTCTTTTTGGTGAGTAAAATATATAAAACAAATAGATATTGATTTACAAAATAAAGGTGCGATTAATTACTTTTTTAATAACATTTAGTGTTTATGAATTTAAAATCTGTTTTGTGTAGTTTAAAGTATTTTAAAAGGTGAATCTCTATTTAACGAATTTTCCATATAACGAATTTTTTTTGGGATTTAGCGACTTCGTTAAATAGAGGTCCGACTGTATTTTCATTTCCTCAAACTATGTGCTAATTTTCTGAAAGAGGGTGGTTGGTGGCCAGCTTTTAGAATTTTATCCTCCTCCCGGCCTGTCCGGATTTCGATTAAAAAATTATAGTAACCTTAAGTATAGTGAATTTTCAAGACAGCAGATGGGAACAAAAAAATCATAGACACCTAAAAGTTTTCCGGAGTAAGGGGTAGACACCAGAATTTGCTTACACAATTAGCTAGCTCGACGGGACACTATCGGTTTTTACTTTCTCGTATACGAAGTATACAAAAAGAAAGTATTGTAATCGTCAAAAAATTCGAACTCGAGATTTTGACAAATCTCCCCGATTCCGAGAAACACAATTTGGGAATTAAGTCCGTCTGTCTGTGAATACGATAACTATTAGAGGTACGGGGATGAAATTTGATATGTGGTCTTTAAACATAATTTGTAGCTTTCTGTCAAATTTTGGACAAGATCCGTCAACGGGAAGTCTGTCTATCTGTATGTCCGAAGTCATGCGAACACTATAACTCAAAAACTTGAATAGCTAGATGGATAAAATTTGGTACACAGTTTTATCGTCGTGAATGTAGGTCCGTATAAAATTTTGGACCAAATCCGTCGAAGGGTTGACTGTCTGCATAAGAGCATCTCCAACGAGTCCGCTGACTGTCTGCATAAGAGCATCTCCAACGAGTCCGCTATCTCCACGCGCATGCGTATTGAACGCAATCTTTTGTGCACGATATTTATTGACTCCTGCTTGGCGCTTTTTTTTTTCATCCGATTCTCCATGCGCATGCGTACTTGGTAGCAATCTGTGCACACGGAAGGATTGTCCTTGAGCCAAGAAAGAGTAGAAATCGGTATTCATTTAATCGGATCGCATCTCTTCGAATTTGGTTTTTTACCTAAATATTTTCTGATAGTCATTGGGTCCTGGGTTACAATAGGTTCGAATTTTTTTATCCACGCGGAGGGAGGGGAAACAGCACCTTTTTCGAGAAGTATACGAGAAAGTTTAGGGGAGACAACTCCCGCTGGTTTTTATATATAATTCCCGTTTTTAGCAGTGGCATAGCGACCGGCGGGCAAGGGGGAAGGAATGGCGCTAGAGTTTGCCCGACGGGGGGGGGGCGAGTGTAAAGAAATTGGTCTCAAAATTTCGCCCGATTATTATTTATGCCCCACAGTTGACTCCCCCCCACAAAAATTTCCCCCCCCGGGGGGGGGGGCCTGCCCCCCCTGCAAGGGGAGTATAAATGCCCCAGTTTTAAGGGGCGCCATGGGGTCAAAACCTACTGCTTGTATGCCTATTTTAATGTAAAATATGAACAGGCGAAAAAATACCACTCCTGCCGCCATTTACGCTTGTTAAGCAACTGGATTTTTAAAAAAAATCATTATTTTCCGCACCGCTTGCTTTCGCTACGCCCGACACTGGTATTGGTGACGAAATGTTAATGAGTTTGTGTCACTTTCAGAAGTCAAATGCGATGAGGGGGAAAAAATTGTCCCAGGCGCCATAAAGTCAATGCCGATGACGGGCAGGAGTGACACCAGTGGAGGGACCCGCCCCCCCCCCCCCTCGTCGGGGAAAGTTTTTGTACCCCGTTCAGGCAAGCAGTATTCAATTAGTTGATAAGTCAGTGGCGAATCCAGGATTTGGTTCTGGGTGGGTGAGGTCATAAAAATTTTGTATCATAGTGACGAATGTCAAACCTCATGGCTTATATAGACCAAAACACTTTAACTTTACAGACTTTCCTCACCTGACAGTAAAAATCATAAAAAACAATACAATACTTTCGATAATTTAATACAAAAATACAATGAAATAACTAGCCAAAAAATGTGTTCGACCGCGCCAACGCTATAAGTACAAGTGTAATGACTAGAAAAGTAGGAAAATTTTCAAGCCTGTCAAGCAAGAAAGCAATGTTGAACGTTTTCATTATTTTTTTAAAGAGATAAATTAAGAAAAAGCAGTTGTAATGATGTTAAATTAAATCAGGAATTCTGGCTTCGATAGCCCCCCTACATTCGCCACTGGACGAAAATGTGATACAAATTTCATTACCCCCCCGTTCAGACAGACTCTAAAAGACAGTTCTAAAAAGTAACTACATACTTACCCCCATTTTCTCTACAGAAATCGAAGAGCGAGAGGCATTCACAGCACTTTCTGACGAATTGTGAACTCGGCGAGAGTTTCCGAGTCACGCCGCCGCGCCGAGCAATCGATGACGCCACAGCCATGACGTCACTTCGCGAACAAAACAGAAGAAAAGACCTTGAAAAAAGTCGCTTCGCTTTCTCTCGCGGAGGTAAGAGAATGTGAACAAAAGCGATCAAAAGTGAAAAGGTAGTTGACACAATTCGTACCTAGGCAACAATGAACAGGTTGCCCGAATGCAAGAGATTTGTTGCGGAAATAAAATAACAAAAAATACCTTTTTTTAAACATGCTTTTATTAGTGCACTAAAAAGCAGGTGATATTCCTTTAAAAAAAAAAAATCTGAAGCACGAAAATCAGAACAAATTCACAAATGCGCGAGGCCTGATAAAATAAGTTTCAAGAAAAACCAGAATTTTTAGCACATTCATAATATATCCGGCGTTGCGCGACGCGAAAATAACTTCATATCCAACACATATTTTTTTTTATGGAAAACACAATCGAGCACTATTATTGTCTGCAATTTTTAAAAAAATTAAAACGGGAATATAAGTTGAATCAAATGATTCTTAAAAACCGCCAAAAGCTCATTTTCGACGTATAATTTTTAAAGAACGATATAAAATTTCATTTAAAAATTGCAAGTGAAACTTGGAGCCAAATAAATAAGATATTTTCATTCAATAGGAAAAGCAACGTATTTATTTGTAGAATTATTTTTCGTAGAGAGAAATGGAAATATCTATAAATGGGAATTGTCTTCTATCAGCATAAATATCCAGCCACCACAGACCTTACAACTTTATGATCTGCCAAGTTTCAACACTGGTTTGGTTCATTTAATTTACATAAATACATCGAGAAAAGACAAACAAAAAATAAGATAAAAAAACGGGGAACAATTAAGAGCTAAACGGAGAAAGTTGCATCCAGAGCGCATATTATATTTACATCTAGTTTCTACAGCAACACGAGGGCTATTTTTTACCTCATCATTTTGAACCACAATCAGATGATGAGGACGACACCCGAGCTGGCATCCCCTCCTCCAAACTTCTGCACTACACCAGCGGGTTAATCCGAGATAGAAGGTCACGAGTTCGAACCCTAGCACACCCATTTCATATTTCAGGTCGAGTCAAAACTCGCTTTTGTTCCAAATTTAAAAATGCAGCAGAAATAAAATGTATTGGCAAAATATTTTATATAACTTGAAAGAGAATTAGAATTTATGGATCTCTCTACAAGATGATATATTTTGATTTTTTAATTTTACTGACTTTTATTTATTTTCATATCATTAAAATGAAATTTCAAATGCACTAAACTGGGCGTTTTCGACACAATTTGCCTTTTGTATTAAATTGGGATGTTAAGACTGTCCAACGAACTTGCAGAGACTTTTGCAGTGTATGCTGAAGGAGCAATATCCGAGGGTATCACTCAATCGTTGGTTTTTGCGCTTAAAAAAAAGCATGTTTGAACCAATTTTATGAAAAGACAAAAGGAATTTTTTTTAAAGATAAATTTGGAAATTTATCCGAGAAATGCCCAACCCAATATTAGGACTTTTATATTGGAGTTTCAATTTCAATATTTTTTAAATGCAAAGGAAAATGTGTTGTTATTGTAACTAAACAAAATCCATGAATTCCGATATCTAAAAATAATATGGAGTTTGCCAAAACCTCATCAATAATATAATCCAATTTGCAGGCCTTACAAATTTAGTAAACCTCTTGTCCCTGTTTAATGGTGAGTAAGAGCACAACACTACAAATAGAACATAAGCTCAAAAAGAAATAAAAACAATATACTAAAAGTGCAAATACAGTAGAACCCCGGGAATCTGAACTCATTGAGGCTGACTGTTAGGATTCCAGGGAATTCCGGTTATTCAGGAAAGTTGACAAAATTATTTTTATATACCAAATGCAGCCAAGTATTGACTCTGGGTACTCTGTGAAGGCATATGGAAAGAGCATGTGGCACGGTACAGTGGCAAACAAGTTGAGGGTAAAAAGAAAATATCCGAGTTTGTTTCTACTCATTAAGGTGCTGCATTCATTCTTAAAGACCAATTTGAATGCTTTTTTAAAATTAGGAATAAACATTAGCGTTGTTTCTGATTCGTAATTGATATTTTACCACGTTCTTATGAACTCGCTTTCTTGTCTGTCTGTTCGG
>BGPR01034806.1:0-16290 GCA_013235015.1 Araneus ventricosus
AGCTGTAGTAAGCGCACGATCGAGGACTTCCTCTCTCTCCTCGTCACTCGCTATGCGGAACGTCGCTAGTCATTTTCTTTCACTTTATTTTGCTTGTTATGCGAATTACTCGTTATGCAAGGTTTCACTGTATTTTAGTTCAATCATAGTCGCTCACATTCTCAGTTACGGCTTTGCTGGGGCGTCAAATTATTCCATCTCAGAGCACTCAAATTTGTTAAGACGGCCGTGCGAAAACCCTTCGACAAAAAGAATATTACAGTTCGACGATTCTGCCCGTGAAAAGGTTCGCATCGTTCCTAGTGTCGTAGATTGTGAACAGGAAGGGATGGTCCACGGTGAACTCGGGTTCGATGACCATCATCCTGTACTGAATCATCACAGCAGTGGCCGCGGCCGCGACGGTCCCCTCCTCATTCACCTCAACCACCGCCTTGTGGACGACGTCGGACACACTCAGGTCAGCCATATCACTGATGCCACTCAACTCTGCCCCGTCCTCGAAAGCTTTGCGCATGCCCAGCTCCTGGAACGTTTCTTTCAGAGACTTGAAGTACTCTATCCGAAACCTAGGGAGGGAAACTCTCACTTTCCTCTTCCGCATCTTTTCCTTGAAGTTTCTCACAAAACCTGGAGTAGAATAATATAGAGATTAATAATAGTAGATTATAAGATAATTATAATAATTAAGATTTTAGTAAATAATATCAAATAAAATAATATACAAATCTGATAAAATTCCAAACACAATAAAATAGTCATAGCTACTTTAGACAAAAAATATGATTTAAAAAAAGACATTAATATAGTAATAGCCCTAAATATTATCACAAATAAATAAGAAGAAGATCAAAAGTACTAACAAAAACTATGTCTTTAAATATTGAGAAACCCCTAAATTATATAGAATCTAGTTGAAATAAAGCTACCCAATCTATAAACACACCTATTCAACTATTGAATATAAAATACTAGCAGTACGCGCACGGCGTTGCCCGTGGAATCAGGATTTCAACAAAATTTAAAAAAAAACGCCCACAACGACACGAAAAAGTTTTGAAAATAAAATTAAAACAAAAGATACATATTATTGATTTTCCCGCTCATTTTTCTTCGCGATAATGACATTTTAACTATAGGAAAACAGTACAGAGTACGTTAATCCGAAACATTATTTAAAAAATTGCAACGTGAAAATGATTATTATACAGCAAGCAAAATATGCGAAGCAAATAAGCACGTTAAAACACTGCCGAAAATAATAATCGATATTATTAAGTTGAAGGTAAATTTTAAAATTCCGGCTTCGAGGTGCATTGAGTCACCATTACGTCTACCTGTGCGCCAAATTTCATGGCTGTAAGTGCGATGGATTCGTCTGGACATTGCACGCACGCACACACACAAACACTGCCTTTTATAAGTATAGATTGCATTTAAAACTGAAATCTCACAAAAAAGACAATCCAGCACGGAAACCCAACATTTATGACGACTTGGAGGATTGGGGACCTCCGCGTCGTGTTACCCTTAGGGTTGCTGTAGCAGCCCTCCACGGAGCCTAATTGTCGGACGAAAGAGGGGAAGCATTTCCCGAATTATTTCAAGATGAGAAGACGAAGGGAAAGTTCCGTGTGGAGCTATAACTTAATCATAACCCGAAGAGCGCACGGCATAACTATAAATCGGTTTATTATAAGAATTTCTGCTTAACAAACAATGTTTAGGTTATTATATAAGATTATAACGATTATTATTATCTTACTAGAAAATCATCCGTCATTGTATGACGGGTGCAAATTACCTCTTCATTCGAGAGATATATGCGAGAGAAATGTTTAACATTGATTCAAAACAAATAATATAAACATATGTTTTATGACGGGAAATATTTTTTTTATTTACATATTTCTTTATTCAAAAACCCTGTTGGTAAACAACATTCCGTGTGAAGTATTTTACGTTGTTTAACAATTTTATTATAATTCAATAACCGTGAAATTCTCAGGTGTCAAACGAAAGTTAAAATTTCAAAGGAGTTCTTTTCGAAGTTCTAATCAAAACAAGGCACTTCTCTGCTTGTCAAACGTTGCCAGAAAATATTAGCAAATTATGTCATCACGATTGAAATAAATAATCAGACGCATCGTGGCGTTCAAATTATATCACGCGCATGACATACCACTGACGTAATTTACAACTCTCTATTAAAAACAGGAAATTAATTTGAAATACATGATTAATATAATTTAAAGTTTCTCTGGAACTATTGATCATAGCGAGATAAATTTTATATCAATCGATAGAAAAATTTATTTCACTATTTTAGAGCTAATTTGAAATTAGAACGACAATTACTCTTTTAAATTTAAAATTACTGAAATTTAGGTTCTCTAACAATGAAATAATGCTGTTTAACGCCTCGCAGCGCTATGGCGCGAGTTTTATTGTTGGTGACGTCAGGACGTTACCGAGAGACAGATAAGGGCTATTATATTAGTAATAACGCCGATATTAATAATATCTTATTATAATAATAAGATTATTATATTAACTATAAGATATTATAATTAGAGATTATTAATATGATATCATAATTAGAGATTATTAATATGATATGGGGCCGTCCACAAATGATGTCACGCTTGGAGGGGGGCTCGTGAAATTGTCACAATTTGTGACACGGGGAGGGGAGGGGGTAACAAGAAGTGTGACATCACACATTTTGGTTAAAATAAAAACATTTAAAATCAGCAGATTAAATTTTGAAGTTATTTTGAAATTACAGGAATTTGAGGGTATTTTTTAATCGGGACTAAAACAACTTTCATGTGATTTTTTCTCACTTATATTCCTTTCCTTTTGAAAAAGGCATTCAGGGTAGGTTCTGAGAATATGGTAGCAGCAGAAATTCTTCACCATTAGAAGCAAACCTCCCCCTGTCACATCCTTGAAATGTCCAACAAAAGATACGTCGCCCCAACTGGGTGAGTGGTAGAACTGGTACTGGCACAAACAGGTTGATCTAATTGAGGCACTTTTTTTTAAAAAAAATTCAATCTGTTTAAGAGTATTTTGTGTTCATAAACTAAAGATAAGATTTAAAGCAAAATATATCAAATTTCAAAATACTATTGTTTACAATTGCTCTTTTATATTAATATTTTATTATTATTGTATATTAATTATGTTGTAGACCTTAACCTTATTTCATACAAAATAAGTACACATATAATCATTATTATTCTTATGCTCACAAATGTCATTAAAACACATAGTTAAAGTTTAAAAATAAAATTTGAAATATGATCTATAACGTAGTGCTTTGTTTCTGAACTGCAAGTTTATGTTTATGTAATATAGCGTGACATGTGACAAGGGGGAGGGAGGGGGAATGATGGAGTGTGACACTTTGTGACAAAGGGGAGAGGGGGGTCAAAATATTGAAAAGTGTGACATCATTTATGGACAGCCCCTATCATAATTAGAGATTATTAATATGATATCATAATTAGAGATTATTAATATGATATTATAATTATTAGAGAGATAATATGGAGGATAATAATAAAGAGTTTCTCAGCGAAACCTGGAGTCAGATCCTTCTCCATCTCTTCCAAGCCGTCCAGAGAGTTGGGCAGCAGAATCAGCATGGCGATGGCGTCGCCCCTGTAGGGCAACTGCAGGGCTGTGTAGGTCTGGAGCTCGGCGTAACCGAATTCCTCTTTCAGGTGCATCATGTCCACCTCTTTCGCGTTCGCCTCGACACCTGTGTTGTAGAACACCTGCGGGTGGGTGGCACTCTCTGGGAACTGGTTCTTCCACGCGCCCTTGAAATAGACGGCGTTCAGAAGGACCAGGACCGTGTTGGGGTCCAGAGAGTCGAGTAATTGACTGATCATGCCACGAGTCTTGGTTTCCACCCACTTGTTGATGCGATCCACCACCGCCTGCAGGTCCTCGGTGAAGTCCTCTTGGATCAGCTTGGCGCGAAAGGATTTCTCCAGGACTTCTTTGTAATCGACATTGACGGGAAAGTCCTTCCGCAGGACAGCGGCGTTCGCGCAGTCCAAGGTGTAGGCGGAGGCGGCCTGATCTGAGGAGGACAGCAGGCGACCAAAAGAGGCCTCGAGGTCCTGCTCGGAGATGCCCCCGAGCCCGAGTACCTCGGCGATTTCGGAGGCGGTGTCCCCCCGCGCCCCGCAGCGCAGCATGGACAGGGCGACGCACAGACTAAGAGGGGAGACGCAGACGTTGCCCGGTCCCGCCGCCGCGAGTGTCCGCAGCAGATTCAGCGCGAAACGATGGCTCGCTTCGGCGATCATCTCGGCACTCTGGTTTGCCTGTAGAAGAGAAACAGTCTTTAAAAACACACTTTTATAAGTATGGACGAGTTTTCAGTAATGTTTATAGAGCTTCTGTTATACCAACCGACTTCCGGTGTAATGCTTCGTCAGTGGGAGTCTTCAAATGTCAACACTCTGTTTGAAGATGCTAATTAATGTTTAAAGTAGAGTCTTTTTAATGTCAAGGCTTAAAGATACTTTGAAATTTAATTTCATGTTCCTATTGCTGTAGCTCCCAATGTTTACTTAAAATAAGAGTCTCATCTTATGGGAAGGCTGCCATAATTGTTCGCTATCGATCTTCTTGGCGAATTCTAAGGCTTGTTTGACGGTTAATTTTTCAGAAAAACTATTTACCTAACTACAATCGTTCCCTTTGGAATTTAGCCGTTGTAAATAAAAAGAATTAAACGAACTCAAAGAACACAGAATTCAACGCTTTATGTGCTAATCAAAGAACTGGTTCGAGCTTGGCGTTTGTTGCAGTATCCAAACGGAATTGGGGATTGCTTAAATCGTAGGGTCACCGGAAAACTGTCTCTGAAACCGAAATAAACAAAACAGAAAATTCGTCGATACAGATGGACATTCGTACAGCATTCCGCGTAAATAGGAGTGGACGAATGGATGCGATTTCAAACACGTTCTTTAATGCGCAACTGAGGACACTGCTGGTCAGAGGTCGCCTCTTCTAAACTGTCGGCGTCACTGTTTATATGCAGGAAGTTCAGAAAGGTCACTAACAAACTTTAAGGGCAGATCAGCAGCGGCGTGGCGAGGGTAAGTGGCGCCCGGGGCACAATACGATTTTTTCGCCCCCCCCCTTTTCGTCACCAGTGACTCAGCTTGTGTAAACGACGCTCGGGTATACTATTTTTTTCACCTTCTCATCGTATTAAGTGGTATAGACGCATTAACCTTTTCTCACTGTGGTCGGGAGCGTAGCGAAAATAAGTGGATACGGAAAATAATATGCTTTTTTTCTCCCACTCATCATGAGTGGCTTAACAAGCGTAAATAGCGCCAGGGGTATGGGATTATTTTTATGCTCCCTCATCATGGGCCCCATGAAATCAATAACGTTTAGATTTCATGGGGCCCTCGGAAACTAGTGCCCGGAACATCTATACCCCCTTGCCCCCGGTAAGAGACAAAGAAGCGAGTCATTTTCGCAATAAAACATAGGCTCGGAAATGCAAAGGGGGTTCGCTACAGGGCAGGGGTCGCGCCAAAGGGGGACTTGACCCCCGTCGGGAAAAATTTTTGTACGGGGTATTCAACTGTAGTTGATAAATAAGAATCTGGTGAAAATTTGAGACCAATTCCATTACACTCGTCCCCCGTACAGCAGGTCGTGGCCCCTGTCGAGGAGACCATGCCCCCTGTGGGGCAAATCGGACGACCCCGTCGGGCAAACTCTAACGCCATTCCAGCTACATGGATGTCTTTGGCAGAGAATTAAGCGAAAGTGAAGGATACACCACATGAAATGTGCAATTAGGTTGATTCCTTATAGGAAGTTAACCTTTTGCAATGGTTCCCATGACACGACTTCCGGAAAATTTCTGTAGATTTTCACCGATCCCCTAGAACCCAAAACCAACCTTTGTTCAAAAGAATAACGCTTTGCCCATGTTATCTTTTAACACGATAACTGCGGTCATTTTGATTCGATTTAAGCCGGCGTGGGATATGTTGTAAGGATGGTGAACATCTCGGCCGAGTTTGTAGATGGGCTATCAAGCTGAAAGTGGGTCAAAATGTGAAATTTTCATTTCCCTGCGATTCCTTTACAATTGAAAATAGGCGGAAAATTCAAATGAGGCAAATGATCGCCTTATCATAAAGAACAATTTTTGCATTTAAACAATTTCGATCCACTTTTTTTTCCACTTTTGATTCGGTCACAGCAGGCACACCAATTCTTGGACGATCGCAAAAGGCCGCCTGTTGCTTTAACTTTTGCATAACGTTCTTTCATTGACATCACGTCTGGAGGTTTTCGTCCATAACACGGTCGAAATTGAAGTTGGACAGTAATAGCCGATTCGGATTCTTGACCCTGACTGAGCGCCATGCAACCGCCCACTTCAACCCCTTCCGCTTTCAAAACGGGACCCCCACCTTGTTTTCCCGAGAGAGCCCCATCCCCCATTCTGTGGTTTTCGTTTTTGTGAGAGAGCATCGCTCCACTTCTCCAGGATCGTATTTCAGTTTTATGGCCGAATGGAAAACGAACGACGCTGGATTTCCAAACTTTTCGACCACAACAGTCCAATTCTCATCGGATATTCGCATTGGCGATGGGTAGGGTTGCCATAATTACCAAGCATTGATGCGGGACTTTTAAGTGCCAAATAAATGAAACATGAAAAAGTGGGTAGGTAATGGTTTATTTGACTCTGATAAAAAAAAAAATCAATGAAGTCTAAGAAATTTAATAAAACGAACTCGTTAAATTATAATAAAGATGCTAGGCTAATCCTTTTTAGCCCAGTCATATTTTAAAGGTGAATTTACTTTCTTAATTATATCATTTTCTTTTTTTTCCCATAATTTTAAAATTCGGCGTAAGTCAATTTAAGATTAAATGACGAGCCAAAATAGCTTCAAATGTGTCCCCTGATAGCCTGTCTTTCGCCCGGACATTGAATTGACATTAGGAAAAATATTCTCTTCACATATACATTAGAATGTAGGAATAGCGGTTTTTCCAGAAAAACCGGTTTTTTCAAGCTCAAAATAACCAGTTTTTGCAAAAAATCGGCTTTCGTTTTTTTTTTTAAAAGTAACGTTTGTGGTCAGAATTTTTTTATTAATAATAATGCACAATAAATAAGTCTTAATACAATAACTAATTAATGCAATAAGTATTGATTATAAATAAATAATACAATATGTAATAATAATAAATGAATAATTATTGCAATTAGTAAGTATTACAGACTAAATTTTTTATTAACATTATTTTCGCAAGAAATTAATTATTGGCCGATATTTATCTTCTAATCTGCTCATAAAGACTCTTTCAGCAACGTGTGGATCCGCGAATCGACACCTCTCATCGGAAACTACATCATTCAATGAGGATACTAATCTTTCGGAAGCCATAGAACTTCCGACTAAAACTTAATATTTTTAGCTACAAGAAACAGAACGGACAACATTTTTTATTAGTATTGTTTTTGCAGGAAATCAACCCATTGGCCAATATTTATCTGTTCTTAAAGACTCTTTCAGTCATCCGCCAACCAACAGACGCCTCGAGGAAGAGGTTGCCGGTGATTGATCTAAGATGATGAAATTCAAAGCTTTATAACTTGGTAAATTTTAGTCTAGTCGAACCTAAAATAGAGCCTATGTCCCGACCCGGTTTTTGGATTTAAAAAAAAGAAAGGAAAAAAAAACCCCGCTTAAAACCGAGGCAGAAAAAAACCGGTTAACCGAAACAATAAAAAACAGTTTTCGGTTTTCCCATATCTACTAGAATGATAAATACATATTCGCATAGCTTTATTATACATGACTTCTGATCAATATACTTTGTATCTGCAAAAGGCTTCAGCCATTTCTCTTCCATACTCCATTTCATAGTTACTTCGCAGTTTGGGTTGGTGTTATTTTTCTCTAAATAATCTATACTTATAAAAGGCAATGTTTGTGTGTCTGCGATGTCCAGACGAATCTATTGCACTTACAGCCATGAAAGTTGGCACACAGGTAGTCGTAATGGTGACTGAATGCACCTCGAAGCCGGAATTTTGAAATTTAATCTAGAAATTTTTTTATTTAATATTTTGTGTCTTTTGGGGTGATTTTTCGCACTCATTTCTCAATAGCATGGCTTCGAATAATTGTACGGAAAAAACAGTTACACCATCGGAAAGAACAAATGATTTCCGTTCTAATGAAGTCTGTTTCGTATACGTCTAACTTAATTTACTGAATTTTGAGAAATTTTTGAAAAATAGTCACTTTTATGGTAATTTTAAAAAAATATTTTTTTAAATTATCGCATCTGACGTTCTAACATCTTTATAATTTTCATTTTTTTTTCAGCCTATAAATGGAACGTTTATGTCGGATTTAAAACAAGAACTGTTAACATATCTTTTTTCGTTTTTTTAAAAATTAATTTTTCCCTGATCGGTTTAAACAGTTTTTTCGTAGCGAGATTTAACAGCGAGAGCTTCTCCGGACCATCCCACAATGCATTGTTGCAACGTGACCTTCTTCGCGGCAGGTGACGTCATTCGCAAAGAAAAATAAGCGGGAATATCAATAATGTGTATTTTTTGTTTTGATTTTGTTTTCGAAACTTTTTCCTGCCATTGTGGTCACTTTTTTTCACCCACTTTTTTGAAGTCCTGATTCCACGGGCAACGCCGTGCGCGTACTGCTAGTCTTTTATATATACAAACTGGTTGAACAGAATCTCAGTGTTGCCAATATCGATCAATCTTACTTGTAAATATGCAATAGTACTTCTATTTTTTTCTCATTCCAGAGAACGGGACAAATAGCAATACGGGACTCAGTAGTGAAAAACGGTGACAGTCCCGTATATACGGGACAAATGGCAACCCTAAAGATCGGTTTTCGTGCGAGACGCTCCAAATGACGTGGAGAGGTGTCGCCAAATCTGACGCCTCATCTCAACCATAACTATAAATGTGAGTGCGAGTGGCCAAAAGAAAACAATTGAGGAACACAGGAAAGTAGGATTGCCATACGTCCAATATATACGGGACTGTCATCGTTTTTCACTACTGAGTCCCATATTACTATTTGTCTCGTTTTCTCCTTATTATTTATAAGAAAAATAATACCCAAACAAAACCGCGAAGTAACTATGAAACTGAGAATGGAAGAGAAATGGCTAAAGTTTTTTGCAGATACAAAGAACATTTATCACATTTCATGTCTAATAAAGCTATGTAAATAGTATTTGCAATTCCAGTCTACAACAGGAATGGCGCTAGAGTTTGCCGCCGGGGGGGGCCCTATTTGCCCGACAGGGGGGCACGATCTCCCCGACGGGGGGGACAAGTGTAATGAAATTGGTCTCAAATTTTCGCCATATTATTATTTATCAACTACAGTTGAATACCCCGTACAAAAATTTTCCCCGACGGGGGGGGGGGGCTGGCCTCCCCCGGTCCCCCCTCTGGCGCCACCCCTGGTCTACAATGCAAATGTGGAGAGAATATTTTCCTTAATGTCAGCTCAATGGTCAGACGAAAGAAACAGGTTGTCAGTAGAGACAACGGAAGCAAGTTTGGTTTTTCATTATAATTTTTAAATGACTTGCGTCCAACTTTATAAATATGTGAAAGAAGAAAACGGTATAATTACGAAAGTAAGATCACCTTTAAAATATGACTGGGCGAGAAAGGATTAGTTTTGCATCTTTTTTATTATTCTGCGAGCTCGTCATATAAGATTGCTTAAACTTTATTCATTTTGTATCAGGGTAAAATAAACCATTACCTACCACTTTTTTCGTGTTTTATTTATTTAGCACTTAAACGTCCCGTATCAATGCTTAACAATTCTAGCAACCCTACAGAAAAGCCTCCTCTCTTCTGATTAACGCTTTGCAGTTTTGGAAATCGCCGTCATTGAGATTTTGCGAGGCCCCTGATAATATACATGACTAATTTGGAAGTTTACATTAGTAATAAAAAAATATTCATACATTGACTCTGCATGAAAATTTCTTGAAAATGTTTATGTAACGATACATGTTTACATAACATTGCAAACCCTCATCCTATTTTTACTTTTAACATATTTAAAATTGTAATTAAATAAATTTTTGATTCAGAATTAAAACAAAACCAGTATAGTTACGGTTGCCATATGTCCGAATTTCAAGCTAAGGTACGGATTTGCGCCAGTGAATTCGGCGATAGACAAATTTGGTTGTAATCGAGAAAACCTGACGCATTCGAAACAGCTGACGTCATTCCACCAATGAAAGAAAATCTATTATTTACACTGTCTACACCCCTTACTAATGAGAAAGTGGATCAGCCCTCTTACTCATGTTCCAGTTAAAACTGAATAGCCCTCGTGTTACTTCAAAACGGGACTTTAACTGAACTGAAGTTAAAACTGAAAACTCTTCGGCAGTTTTGTTTTAATTCTATGCTTCATTAATCTAATTTTGAACTACCAAACGTTAATAAAAATTGTATCTTTGCATTCTGGTGTCTTAATATACAAGGTGTCCTAGAATTATAGGACACGTTTCAAAAATTAATTAAAAAAACCCTAGTAATGTTACAAGTACGTTTTTAAAAAAGTTTTTTTTTCTGATAGGTAACGAGCTGTTACGGTGGCCGTAAATTATTGAAAATCTCCCATTTTTCAGAGCCATTATCTGCGAAAATATTAAAACTAGAAGAAAAATAAAAGCATGCATTGGTAGGGAAATTTACGCTCTTTAATTTATTAATTCACATGCAGTGTGAAAACTGAATATTTTTTGAGATATTGAAGAAAAAATTAAAAAGGAACCAGGAAACGCGCATCGGCTTGAATTCTTACGCTGTAGCAAATTTAGAACCCCGCGTTACCTATCTGAAAAAAAAAAAATCTTTTATTTGCTCTCTCATTTTTTTTTTTAAACCCATAGTTGTAACATTATTAGATTTTTTAAAATTAATTTTTGAGACTTACAATTCTCGGATACCCTATATACATATATAATTACAGTCGGACCTCTATTTAGCGAACTTTTTCTTGGAACTAAGAATATTTTGCGAATTTCTTCGTAAAATAACCTCCAAATAGCGAAGTGCATTCTCTATTTAACGAACTTTTTCTTGTGATCCAATATTTTTTTTTCTCCCTTTTTCTCAAAATTTTTCTAAACATTTCAAACTTATTCTTTCTTTTAACACGTCGATCAATGACCTCGAAGCTGGAAAATGTCAAAGCGAAAGTGCTTGAGCATCAAAGAAAAGAATTTAATTCTTCACGAGGTGGATAAAGGCGTGAAAAAAAGGATATTGCTTTAAAATTTGGTATTCCTCCAAACAGCTTATCAACCATAATAAAAAAAATCGTGATAAGATACAAAATTATGATTCATCGAATTCTTGTTCAAAACGTTTAAAAGCGTGTGTCTATGAAGATGTGGATGAGGAAGTTTTGAAGTGGACAGTGTGAAAAATAAAAAAAATACAGCAATGGATTGCGATGAAGACGAAGATGGAAATGATCATGATGCAGAAATCAACAAGCCTTCGTATGATGAATGCTAAAATTCATTAATTTTAATATAAAATTATTTTTTAAAATTGAAAATACAGTGTATTCCCAGACAATGGTTTATTTTATTCTTGTTTTCCTTGCAGATTTCTTTTTGGTGAGTAAAATATATAAAACAAATAGATATTGATTTACAAAATAAAGGTGCGATTAATTACTTTTTTAATAACATTTAGTGTTTATGAATTTAAAATCTGTTTTGTGTAGTTTAAAGTATTTTAAAAGGTGAATCTCTATTTAACGAATTTTCCATATAACGAATTTTTTTTGGGATTTAGCGACTTCGTTAAATAGAGGTCCGACTGTATTTTCATTTCCTCAAACTATGTGCTAATTTTCTGAAAGAGGGTGGTTGGTGGCCAGCTTTTAGAATTTTATCCTCCTCCCGGCCTGTCCGGATTTCGATTAAAAAATTATAGTAACCTTAAGTATAGTGAATTTTCAAGACAGCAGATGGGAACAAAAAAATCATAGACACCTAAAAGTTTTCCGGAGTAAGGGGTAGACACCAGAATTTGCTTACACAATTAGCTAGCTCGACGGGACACTATCGGTTTTTACTTTCTCGTATACGAAGTATACAAAAAGAAAGTATTGTAATCGTCAAAAAATTCGAACTCGAGATTTTGACAAATCTCCCCGATTCCGAGAAACACAATTTGGGAATTAAGTCCGTCTGTCTGTGAATACGATAACTATTAGAGGTACGGGGATGAAATTTGATATGTGGTCTTTAAACATAATTTGTAGCTTTCTGTCAAATTTTGGACAAGATCCGTCAACGGGAAGTCTGTCTATCTGTATGTCCGAAGTCATGCGAACACTATAACTCAAAAACTTGAATAGCTAGATGGATAAAATTTGGTACACAGTTTTATCGTCGTGAATGTAGGTCCGTATAAAATTTTGGACCAAATCCGTCGAAGGGTTGACTGTCTGCATAAGAGCATCTCCAACGAGTCCGCTGACTGTCTGCATAAGAGCATCTCCAACGAGTCCGCTATCTCCACGCGCATGCGTATTGAACGCAATCTTTTGTGCACGATATTTATTGACTCCTGCTTGGCGCTTTTTTTTTTCAT
Source organism: Araneus ventricosus (assembly GCA_013235015.1). NCBI lineage: Eukaryota > Metazoa > Arthropoda > Arachnida > Araneae > Araneidae > Araneus > Araneus ventricosus. Next base: position 12,707 of record BGPR01034806.1, read on the forward strand.
CCGATTCTCCATGCGCATGCGTACTTGGTAGCAATCTGTGCACACGGAAGGATTGTCCTTGAGCCAAGAAAGAGTAGAAATCGGTATTCATTTAATCGGATCGCATCTCTTCGAATTTGGTTTTTTACCTAAATATTTTCTGATAGTCATTGGGTCCTGGGTTACAATAGGTTCGAATTTTTTTATCCACGCGGAGGGAGGGGAAACAGCACCTTTTTCGAGAAGTATACGAGAAAGTTTAGGGGAGACAACTCCCGCTGGTTTTTATATATAATTCCCGTTTTTAGCAGTGGCATAGCGACCGGCGGGCAAGGGGGAAGGAATGGCGCTAGAGTTTGCCCGACGGGGGGGGGGCGAGTGTAAAGAAATTGGTCTCAAAATTTCGCCCGATTATTATTTATGCCCCACAGTTGACTCCCCCCCACAAAAATTTCCCCCCCCGGGGGGGGGGGCCTGCCCCCCCTGCAAGGGGAGTATAAATGCCCCAGTTTTAAGGGGCGCCATGGGGTCAAAACCTACTGCTTGTATGCCTATTTTAATGTAAAATATGAACAGGCGAAAAAATACCACTCCTGCCGCCATTTACGCTTGTTAAGCAACTGGATTTTTAAAAAAAATCATTATTTTCCGCACCGCTTGCTTTCGCTACGCCCGACACTGGTATTGGTGACGAAATGTTAATGAGTTTGTGTCACTTTCAGAAGTCAAATGCGATGAGGGGGAAAAAATTGTCCCAGGCGCCATAAAGTCAATGCCGATGACGGGCAGGAGTGACACCAGTGGAGGGACCCGCCCCCCCCCCCCCTCGTCGGGGAAAGTTTTTGTACCCCGTTCAGGCAAGCAGTATTCAATTAGTTGATAAGTCAGTGGCGAATCCAGGATTTGGTTCTGGGTGGGTGAGGTCATAAAAATTTTGTATCATAGTGACGAATGTCAAACCTCATGGCTTATATAGACCAAAACACTTTAACTTTACAGACTTTCCTCACCTGACAGTAAAAATCATAAAAAACAATACAATACTTTCGATAATTTAATACAAAAATACAATGAAATAACTAGCCAAAAAATGTGTTCGACCGCGCCAACGCTATAAGTACAAGTGTAATGACTAGAAAAGTAGGAAAATTTTCAAGCCTGTCAAGCAAGAAAGCAATGTTGAACGTTTTCATTATTTTTTTAAAGAGATAAATTAAGAAAAAGCAGTTGTAATGATGTTAAATTAAATCAGGAATTCTGGCTTCGATAGCCCCCCTACATTCGCCACTGGACGAAAATGTGATACAAATTTCATTACCCCCCCGTTCAGACAGACTCTAAAAGACAGTTCTAAAAAGTAACTACATACTTACCCCCATTTTCTCTACAGAAATCGAAGAGCGAGAGGCATTCACAGCACTTTCTGACGAATTGTGAACTCGGCGAGAGTTTCCGAGTCACGCCGCCGCGCCGAGCAATCGATGACGCCACAGCCATGACGTCACTTCGCGAACAAAACAGAAGAAAAGACCTTGAAAAAAGTCGCTTCGCTTTCTCTCGCGGAGGTAAGAGAATGTGAACAAAAGCGATCAAAAGTGAAAAGGTAGTTGACACAATTCGTACCTAGGCAACAATGAACAGGTTGCCCGAATGCAAGAGATTTGTTGCGGAAATAAAATAACAAAAAATACCTTTTTTTAAACATGCTTTTATTAGTGCACTAAAAAGCAGGTGATATTCCTTTAAAAAAAAAAAATCTGAAGCACGAAAATCAGAACAAATTCACAAATGCGCGAGGCCTGATAAAATAAGTTTCAAGAAAAACCAGAATTTTTAGCACATTCATAATATATCCGGCGTTGCGCGACGCGAAAATAACTTCATATCCAACACATATTTTTTTTTATGGAAAACACAATCGAGCACTATTATTGTCTGCAATTTTTAAAAAAATTAAAACGGGAATATAAGTTGAATCAAATGATTCTTAAAAACCGCCAAAAGCTCATTTTCGACGTATAATTTTTAAAGAACGATATAAAATTTCATTTAAAAATTGCAAGTGAAACTTGGAGCCAAATAAATAAGATATTTTCATTCAATAGGAAAAGCAACGTATTTATTTGTAGAATTATTTTTCGTAGAGAGAAATGGAAATATCTATAAATGGGAATTGTCTTCTATCAGCATAAATATCCAGCCACCACAGACCTTACAACTTTATGATCTGCCAAGTTTCAACACTGGTTTGGTTCATTTAATTTACATAAATACATCGAGAAAAGACAAACAAAAAATAAGATAAAAAAACGGGGAACAATTAAGAGCTAAACGGAGAAAGTTGCATCCAGAGCGCATATTATATTTACATCTAGTTTCTACAGCAACACGAGGGCTATTTTTTACCTCATCATTTTGAACCACAATCAGATGATGAGGACGACACCCGAGCTGGCATCCCCTCCTCCAAACTTCTGCACTACACCAGCGGGTTAATCCGAGATAGAAGGTCACGAGTTCGAACCCTAGCACACCCATTTCATATTTCAGGTCGAGTCAAAACTCGCTTTTGTTCCAAATTTAAAAATGCAGCAGAAATAAAATGTATTGGCAAAATATTTTATATAACTTGAAAGAGAATTAGAATTTATGGATCTCTCTACAAGATGATATATTTTGATTTTTTAATTTTACTGACTTTTATTTATTTTCATATCATTAAAATGAAATTTCAAATGCACTAAACTGGGCGTTTTCGACACAATTTGCCTTTTGTATTAAATTGGGATGTTAAGACTGTCCAACGAACTTGCAGAGACTTTTGCAGTGTATGCTGAAGGAGCAATATCCGAGGGTATCACTCAATCGTTGGTTTTTGCGCTTAAAAAAAAGCATGTTTGAACCAATTTTATGAAAAGACAAAAGGAATTTTTTTTAAAGATAAATTTGGAAATTTATCCGAGAAATGCCCAACCCAATATTAGGACTTTTATATTGGAGTTTCAATTTCAATATTTTTTAAATGCAAAGGAAAATGTGTTGTTATTGTAACTAAACAAAATCCATGAATTCCGATATCTAAAAATAATATGGAGTTTGCCAAAACCTCATCAATAATATAATCCAATTTGCAGGCCTTACAAATTTAGTAAACCTCTTGTCCCTGTTTAATGGTGAGTAAGAGCACAACACTACAAATAGAACATAAGCTCAAAAAGAAATAAAAACAATATACTAAAAGTGCAAATACAGTAGAACCCCGGGAATCTGAACTCATTGAGGCTGACTGTTAGGATTCCAGGGAATTCCGGTTATTCAGGAAAGTTGACAAAATTATTTTTATATACCAAATGCAGCCAAGTATTGACTCTGGGTACTCTGTGAAGGCATATGGAAAGAGCATGTGGCACGGTACAGTGGCAAACAAGTTGAGGGTAAAAAGAAAATATCCGAGTTTGTTTCTACTCATTAAGGTGCTGCATTCATTCTTAAAGACCAATTTGAATGCTTTTTTAAAATTAGGAATAAACATTAGCGTTGTTTCTGATTCGTAATTGATATTTTACCACGTTCTTATGAACTCGCTTTCTTGTCTGTCTGTTCGG
>BGPR01034807.1:0-16290 GCA_013235015.1 Araneus ventricosus
AGTTATCAAACGTATATTTCGCAGATTTGGAAGTAATTTTGACGAAATTTTCTTAGATCCACGATTTTCTGGTGAACTAATTGAGATATAGAAAACGAATACAATGATTGTGTCAAGTTTTGCATATAGGAAAACACTAATTATTCATAGTTATCAAACGTATATATATTTCGCAGATTTGGAAGTAATTTTGACGAAATTTTCTTAGATCCACGATTTTCTGGTGAACTAATTGAGTTACAGATAAACGGATTGCACGATTGTGTTCAGAACGTCATTTTACATAGGAAAACACTAATTATTCATAGTTATCAAACGTATATATATTTCGCAGATTTGGAAGTAATTTTGACGAAATTTTCTTAGATCCACGATTTTCTGGTGAACTAATTGAGTTACAGATAAACGGATTGCACGATTGTGTTCAGAACGTCATATATAGAAAACACCAATAATTAGTCTGGCAAGTTATCAAACGTATATATTTCGCAGATTTGGAAGTAATTTTGATGAAATTTTCTTGAACGATTTTCTGGTAGAACAATTGAGTTACAGATAAACGCATTGGTAATGATTGTGTTCAGAATCGCCATTTTGCTATAGGAAAACACTAATTATTCTGAGTAGTTATCAAACGTATATATATTTCGTGATTTAAAGTACTTGACGAAATTTTAGATCCAATGATTTTCTTAAAAGAATTAATGGAGATATAGAAAAACGACAATGATTGTGTCAGAACGATTTTTGCTATAGGAAAACACTAATTATTCATAATACTTATCAAACGAGTATTTCGTGATTTGGAAGTAATTTTGACGAAATTTACTTAGATCCAATGATTTTCTGTGAACTAATTGAGTTACAGATAAACGGATTGCAATGATTGTACCAGAAATGCTATTTGCCATAGAAAACAACAATATTCACATATAAAGACAAACGTATATATATTGTAGATTTGGGCAATTTTATCGAGAAATTTTCTTAGATCCACGATTTTCTTGCGAATCCAATTGAGTTAGCAGATACAAACGGGATTGCACGATTGTGCTCCAGAAACGTCATTTTACATAGGAAAACACTACTATTCATAGTTATCAAACGTAGTATATATTTCGGTGGATTTGGAAGTAATTTTGACGAAATTTTCTAGATCCACGATTTTCTGGTGAACTAATTGAGTTACAGATAAACGGATTGCACGATTGTGTTCAGAACGTCATTTTAGATAGGAAAACACTAATTATTCATAGTTATCAAACGTATATATATTTCTGCATCTAAAGTAATTTCTTGACGAAAGTAGATCCATGATTTTCTGGGTGAACTAATTGAGTTGTGATAAACGGATTGTACGATTGTGTTCAGAAACGTCATTTTATATAGGAAAAACACTCTTACTCATTTTTTAGTTATCAAACGTGTATATATTTCTCAGATTTGGAAGTAATTTTGACGAAATTTTCTTAGATCCAATGGATTTTCTTGTGAAATCTAACTGGAGTTATTGCAGATAAAATTGATTGCTCGATTGTGTTCAGAGCGTCATTTTACATAGGAAAACACTGCACTATCTATATTATCAAAGAAGCAAAACAAGTTAATTTAGCCTTTTAACAGTTTTTTTTTATCCAGATATTTATTTTTTCCGTCATTGAAGGAAAGTGAATTTTCAATTGACATAAATGAAATTAAAATAAAATAAATGAAAAGTCGGCTTATCAGATAAATTTTAGCCATTTTTTATATAGTGTCAGAGGCAGAATGATTTGCTAGTTACTTTTAAATTGAATGAGGAAAAAAAGGGGTTTTAAAGTATAGTATAAAAAATATGAAAATATTAAAATGTGTTAAAAACGGTATCGCTTACTCTGTCTGAACGACATCGAAAATCTAAAATTAGACAGATAAAGAGCAATGTAGGACTTACAGAACGAAATCTAAGGGCTCATTGAAATGCGGCTCAAGTTGAAAGACACTCTTCAACTTTAACCTGCAATCCTCCTAAGACTACATGTTTATACAAAAAAGAATGTATGCTATTTCCAGAGTTCCCAAAACGGTTCTCTACCTACCCCAAAGAAATAAACCCATTTGCAGACTCGAATTTTCTCGACTTCGCCACAAAACTGCTTTAATTCAACTGGGAGTCCAAGAATTTTATGGACCTAAGTAATTTTTTTTCGAATTGCATTTGTCTATAAATTGCTTAACTTTAGCTTATAAGTTTAAAATACGATGCACGCATGACTTATGGGGAAATTAGCTAAGTGGTTAATAAGCCGTAGAGATAATCATTATGGTTATTTTTCAATATTGCAAAGAATATTTTGTCCGCAAATAAAACGTTTATAAGGTTCTAATATAGAATATAGTTTATAGGCTCCGCGTGCTTTTTAGGATCAATTAAAATTGTATTTGCCAATGGTCAATGCAAAAGATGTTTTATTAAATTTTGTTATTAAATTTAGTATCATTATTATTATATATATATATATATATATATATATATATACATATATATATATATATATAAAATGACTGATTTTCAAAATTTTGAAAACATAATTTTCTTTTTTTTTGGGGGGGGGGCTATTTAGAGGTTAAGAGCCAAAAATTGTGTTTTATATTTTGGACGTGGGATCACTTTCGATCGACACTAAGGCAGCACATATTTAAACTCTAGCTTAAATTTAATAAGATGGAAAAGGAATAACCGTAATGAAATGCATAAAATAATGATCATATAATGCATATAACAAAGTGAACTAAGAAGCTAGTACATTAATAAAAACGTGTTTTACGTCAATATCACTTTTAAATGTGTTTAGACCATTTCAACGGCAGCCTTGAGGAAGATCAGCGAATTTGCGGACGTTCCGTTGATGAGCCAAAAATAATAGCAGTTAAAAGACTCGTAACCTGGTCAGTTTAGATCGCAGAAGAGTTGGACACTTTTGTTTATAATGCGAGTGCGTCAAGATTATACCAGTCGGACTATAGTCTGTGTAAATAGAATAGGCGTCTCAAGGTCACGCGATTTTCCCCCTCTCCGTTACCATGGTGTTTCGGAGCCTTTTTCAATTCGAATCTCATTTTAATGTTCACTCTTTGTATATAATTACAAGTTTATTTATAGTTATCTTGTGCAATTATTAGTTTTAGTCTCGTAGTTTGTGTACAATTATCAGTTATTTAATGTATATTAGTAAAACTATTAATATTGTTATATTACGCAGTAATGCAACTGGGAAACAATCGCCATTTTTAGGATTTTCGGTTTCATAATTTTAAATCATACTTGGTCGCGAGTTGTACCATTTATTACAGTCTCTCTAAAACAGACTACTACTAATGCAAGCTTTTTAGAAAAGGATTCTTTTCTTGTAATGTTCTGAGAAAATAAGCCGTGTTTCAAGATATGGCTGTAGAAGTTCCGGATTGCATATTTGCAGTCAAATCGGAATCTCTAGCGATGTCCGCCATTTTCAAACCATTAAGCTCCAAACCGGGTCATTAACCGTTTGAGTGCGGAAGAATTTTCTCCGCATTGTCGGCACATAAAAAGCGAAGCGCTATGCGCTTCGCCGCACTCAAACGGTTAAATATTATACTTTTAATGAATTAAAGTTTCAAATGATTTAAATTATTTAATGTATAAATGTCATCAAATTTTAAGTTGTTCAGAGACATTTTTAAAGTATTCCACGGATGATGTTAGAGTACACTTTTCTTTATTTCATCTCTTTATAGTTACGACGAAAATTTCATATTGACGATTATTTTAGAACTGTAGAGCGAAACCATGACCACAAATCAAATTGACATGCGTTAGGCACAGCGTCCAAAGCAGAACCAGCGGGAGTGTTCTCCCCTAAACTTTCTCGTATACTTCCCCAAAAAGGTGCCGTTTCCCCTTCCCCGCGCGGCTAAAAAAACTCGAACCTGTTGTTACCCAGAATCCAATGACTACCAGAAGGTTTTTCCATTATAGTGATTGAAAAATATCTAGGTAAAGAATTGCAAAGAGATGCATAACGATTTTCCTCTTACCGGCTCAAGGACAAACTGACGTAATTCGCTACTCATTAATGAAATTCCGTTCCGTTCTTCCAGTACGCATGCGCGTGGAGATAACGGATTCTCTTCAAAAGTGAATAAAAGGAAACTGTGTACCAAATTTTATTCATCTAGCTATTCAAGTTTTTTGAGTTATGGTGTTCACATGACCGCGGCAGACAGATCGACAGACTTTCCGTGGCAGACTTCCTGATTTTGTCCAAATTGATAGAAACCTACAAATTGTGTGTCAAGTTCACATACCAAATTTCGTCCTTGTATCTCTAATAGTTATCGTGTTCACAGACACAGACAGACATAATTCCAAAATTGTGTTTTTCGGACTCGGGGAGGTCTAAAACGTGGAGATTCGTCAAAATCTCGAGTTCGAATTTTTTGACGATTCGTATACGAGAAAGTGAAAAGGGCAGCGTGCATGAGCGTTAAATACTCCTGGGAAAAAGGGGATTCCCCTGAGATCTCAAAATGCCGGAAGTTAAAGTAGAAGAGTGGGTATCTAGGATTGAAGTAATTAAAAATGAAGAGGCTTTAGAAAGAATTAATTTAGAGATGAAAAAGTTAAATCATTGCATGTATATGTTAATTATGTAATGTTCAGTTAAGTAAAGATAAAGATCTCGGTAAACGTGAAGCAGATGTACATTTACGACACTATTCTGCTGAATCGGGATTTGAACCTTTGATCCTCCGGTCGCTAAGACTCTGCTACTAGGTTATTCTCTCTCTGTTTCTGGTTCTAACGCTTACTTTTAACCCTTTGCGGTCGATGACGTCACTGTAGCGGCATTCGCAAGTCGTCGTAGAAATCGATGGCGGCATGGTGTCATTTATGATTGCCTGGTGCGGAGACCGAGGCTAGCGATAATGAAAGAAAATTATCCTCTCGATGCCACATTCAAATGTTTGGATCAAGTTACAGATATCACTGTTTATCGATCTTTCCTGAGATTTCCAGGCAGCCAGTTTCGAATGGCTCTCATTGAGATCAGTAAAAAGCTAGCCACTCTGCACGTCGCACAAGATATTTTATGTTCCAAAAGTATTGTATACATCATAAAATCTGTATTCAAAATTTAAAAAATAATTAATGTAATTCCCAAAAATGAACGAGTTTAGGAACCGTGTCCCTGTAGAACTTTTGAAATAAGTTCTGTGTATTTTAATGTCCATCTATTGACTTTAAATCCCATACGGAAAAGTAACTGCGAAACGCTGAATTTGCCCCTATCTCTTGGTACTCCCATCAACGAAAGCTGCTGACCGCAAAGGGTTAAAACTTTCGTTCGGTTCAAACTAATGTGTTTGGAAATAGCAGTAGTTAAAATTCTTACTGAGCAAGCATGTCAAATTCAATGGCCAAGTAAATGAGTCTCTGTATTTTCGGGGAAAAAACACCTTATGATTTTGTGAAAACCAAAAATTGAATAAATTATCTTAACGGAGTTTAGAAAGGAAACATTAATTTTATCTCTGCAATTTTCTTTATTTTCTGGTAAAATCTTAATAGCAGTGATTGTTTTCAAAGTTTATTCCGAGAGAACTGCGAAACGAAATGTTAATCGATAATTAATATATCTCCTTATTTGCTACCAATGATGAAAATATGTTATGCAAGTTTTTGAGTTTTCTGAACCCGACTGCATAATGGTAAACATTCGTGAAACTTCAGGGTCTTCAACATGGTAGGAATTGGCCTTGAAATCGAAATCGCACTCGATTTCTTCCATTTGTGTAGTGTCAACTATTGATTCTAAACTTATGAAGAAAGCCAAATTATCAAATTTCTAATCATTTTTTTTTAAATTTCACATCTGAACTTTGGCAGGGGGTCAAACCATTTTTTATTCGAGAAAACGATGTTGGTGTTACTTAACAGGAAAATCTAAGAACTCGTCCTGACATCTGTTGTCTTTAATAGTTATTAAAAAATGTATTTTTACTAATAGGTACCGGTTGCTTTGCAGTCCAAGAAAAAGTTATAAAATCGCCTCTCTAAGACCAAGGAAAGGTTAAATCTGTTTTTCTGCATATTGTTTTGTTGTCTGATTGTGGGCTACATGCTGGCCGTGAATTTGATATCCTTGCTGCAAGTGAAATTTTGCTTCACATACTTTTTTTTGTCTTTTTGCACTCTCTGATCTGTTTTGTCATTTCACTAATCGTATTTTTTCTTTTTATCCTCTTCTGTGTTTGGTACCGGACGAATGAACAATCATCTAAGCTGCAAGCTCTATTCTGACATATCCCATCCGATGGTGGATACCACTTTTTCTCTGACAAGACAACATCCGGCGCAACCCTTTATAGAAACGCATGTTGCGGGATGCAATTAATGTGGTTATGGGCTTTCGTGACCGCTGCACGGCCAGTGATTTCTGTCGTGTGTTAAGGCGGCAATTCATCTGACGTCTATTCCATTCCATTTGTCCCAAGATCGGTCTTTTTTCCTCCCATTTTAATCGAAAAATACAGGCACGCCACTCACTTGTATTTCAATTGACTGGGAAGAAAATTTTGCAGATAGGGAAAAAAATAGGGATTTTCTAGCGTCTGGCGAAAAACGGAGATTTTTCAGTCCACTTGACATATCAACAACAGGAATTCATGCGCGCGCTGTGTAGTTAAAAATTGCACGCTTAACTTATTATTTTTATTCCTTTGAAGCTAAAATTCCCATATCACAGATTTATTAATCGATATTTGGGATTAAAAATGTGGTTGTCAATGATTTTAAAAACGTATTATTAAACTGAACGCACCGTCAGATTTTAATGCGATTCCGTGTGAAACTTGTGACATTACTTTTAAGGAAGGTATGATGCTGGAAAATATTAACTGTACATGTAATATTCATTTTGAATTCAAATGTTACTTATCACAAAGCAGTTTTTCTTTTAAATATTCTTATTTATATTTAAGACATAAGTTATTTGTATATAACTTTTAACTAATAAATAAATTAGCAGTCTTCTCTTGTTATGATTGTTTTATCTAGTACAACATATTCATTTAACTATTCTACGTATTTTATTGCTTTCTGAGAAGTAGTACATTCTTTGGAGAGAAAAATCTATAGAATTTTGTTCCGAATGAAATGAAAATAAACTTTTATGAACCATTTTTGTTCTGATGTTGATATACTTCTATTCTTGAATGCAGACTTTTAAAAATTCTGTCTTGCTGTTAATGCCCAAAGAAAGGAAAATTTCTATAAGAACTTCAATAGTGGCAAAAACTTGTGAATGAAAAGCTTGTGACATTAAACTTGTGACATTAAAAAGCATTGTTACGTGGTGAAAATGAATTTTGTTTTGAAAACTGAATTGTAAATAATAATGACACATTATTAGCATAGCCAAATATTCAAGACTTTACTTCTCTCTTCTTGTATGATAAATATTCTTTGGATAATTCCCATTTATTTAAATTAATTGCTTCAACATAAATTAGTTTTGATATTAGCTTTGAAGATTTTTCGGGAAATTAGAAACCAGTTATTCACTCTTAAACTAGTTCAACTATTTTTTAGAATGAAATTCACCGACATTATTTAAAATATATAAAAAAAATTAAATGAAGCTGAGTGCCATAACGAGTCGTTAAGAAAGTAAGCATTATTACTGAACCAGGAACAGAAGAGTGATCAACTGTTACATGGTTAGGCATGCAGGGTACACTTGTCCCTTTGTGTTCTCTTATATCTAGTGCACTAACCATTTGAAATTGAATGATTCTGTGATATTGTTCCTGAGTATTTGAAGGACAGGTACTGAAAGATTGACCTCTAAACAACGAATGGAATTTAAAATGCAGCGTTTTGAAAACTAATGGGGGACACCTGTATCCCACACAACTAACGGAGGGTTAAGGGATTTTGAGTTTTTTATTTTGATATTAGCTGATTCCAAATTTAATAACAGGAAAGTTCACCTTTTTGAATGATGATCCTGAAGGGTTCTTTAAAGTAGACTATAAATGAAACTGATAAACCCAAAGACAAAAATGATGCAATACCATAAATATAGTCAATAAGTAAAGTATTGATATATAGTATAAAAATAGTAAATAGTTTAATAAAAAAAATTTAAACTAGACAATTTTGTATTGACATTTTTTAGGCAAAATCAAATTTTCTATATATGAAATCTACAAGGAATTGAGAATCATAGAATAACAACTTTAATAACATATACAAAACGGAAAATGATGCACTATTGCATTACATAAAAGCTAAAAATAGTCAATTTATAATTGTGTCAACTACCAGTGAGACACTTTATCGTATTGTTGTTGTAACCTCTCTCTTTGAGGCATATATTGATGGAATTTTCCAATGTAAAAAAATTCTCAAACTCAGCTCAATAAATGGAATTTCTAGTCAAGAAAGAAAACTCAACTGCAACTATTAATAAAAAAAACTGTATATTATGTACAACAGTTTTCAGAAAAATATTTCAGGATATTCTGACTAACAAATCTAGCTCTAAATAGTCATGACACACTATAATCACATTTATAAACATGACAACAGGTTCAAGATACAAGAGTATATAAAAAAATGGCCATTTTATTTTTATAAATTGAAGCCTTCCTATACACCAATACTATTAAAACAATTTTACCAATCAATAATATAAATTATCTTAAGATATTTTTACAAAATTGATCCAATTTAAATAAAAATTCTATAAAACAACTGCCAAAACTTTTAATCGGAAATCTGCAATGTTTTCAAATATACTTCCTAATTTTAGTGCAACATTTAATACAATTCAATAAAATAAAGGTATTAAACTATTTAAATTTATTTTGAAGTGTATCTGTAAAAAGACTTGTAATGTAAAAGACTTGTCATGTAAAAGACTTGTAAGACTATTCTGGATATTTGCAAATTTCCATGCCAATATGTTGATTTTTGACCCTATCTTTTAATTTTAAATATTTATATCAATGCAAATAGTCTAAAAAGCTTCACACCTTCTAGACATTCATTTTCGTATGCCTCTTATATGGGCGCATCACCTATTTTATTAGTAAGGTACTCAATCACAGTGATTTCTTGCCACATTATTTTGTAACGAAGAAGCAAGTTTGATGTTTTCCCCCCTTTTTATTCTTATTTCACATAAATCTTAAATTTTTCTGTTCAAATTATCTGTATAAACTCACTCGGATGCTGTTTTTCGCTAGTGCGAATGAAAGGTGCAGTCTCGCACAATATTCCAGTAACAGTTTTTAAATCATCAAAATCCACTGCACCAGATTTATCTAATAACAACATTTGAAGGTAGTATCTATCAGTATCCCATAATATTATGGTTTTAAACACTAACAAACACATACAGACAAAGGTTGTAAAATCTTTATTTACACTCATGTCCATAAATTAAAGATAATTCAGAATCACACAGAAATTGAACTCTAAAATAAAGATTTCACCTGTAGAATTATCACACACATCTTGAAGAAGAATATGCAAATTACAGGAAACCACCAGATGGCGCGGATAGTACATCGCAATGACGAGAGTGTAAGAGAGGGGTATATAAGGAATGGTGGCAAAGAAGTAAAATTGTCCACAAGCGCTTTAAACGCCTTTTAGTGCAATAACCGCATAGTTATGGAACAATTTTATTATTGTACGTGTTCGTTTTATTAGAATTGCATACACTTTATTGATTTTTTTTATCAGAGTAAAATAAACCTACCCACTTTTTTCATGTTTTATCAATGCTTGGCAATTGTGGCAACCCTAACAATTACTCATCGGATAATCAACTCTTCTGGGAATAATTATCTGGGAATAACAGATTTCCAAAAAATTACACGGGTTTCATCCTTCTCTCAAATCATTAAAATTGGCTGGTCTGAATCGAAGAAAAGAAGTCGTGTTATCTCGCCTTAGGATTGGTCACACCCGTTGTACACACGAGTACTTATTGTGTTCGGAACCACCTCCCGTGTGCCGGAAGTATTTAGGAATAGTATTTTTAAGGAATAGTATTTTATTGATAAACGGTTAAGCATATTTTAATTCAATGTCCGAGTTTTAACGCGTACAGACTTAACCGTTTTGGCGGTATTAATATTAATCTCGAAGACTTGCTGGGAGACAATCCCCATCATAATTTGCTTTTATTTCTTGCTGATATTCGTTGAGATGAGCTTATTTAAAGGTTTTTTCTTTCTTCTTGCATGTTTTTAATATTATTTTTATTGTCTTAAATATTATTGTTATTTATTGTTTAATTTTAATTATATCGGTATTAGTCGCTTGTTTGAAAATAACAGTCATTAATGCCCTTGGTATTTTCCCACGGAAGCATCGTTGTGTTATCAGGGGCACGAAGTGTCATTCTCACACTGACATTGATTGATTGCCATATGTCGGTGTTTTTAATGCGCCAAAGTCACTCCAAATTATATAGACATCGATAAAATTTACAATACTGCAACCTTTCCAACGCTTGAGCACAAAGGATACTACATAATTACTTAGCGCAAATACGACTGTGCGCAAGTTCCAGAATACCCTTCTTTCTTAGCTGCGTTAGCTTAAGTTTTTACAGACAACCCAAAGCTTCAAAATTTTCTCCGCGTGTTGGGTCTTCTTAATATCGCAATATTTTTTCTCGATTGATGAAATGTTTTCTGTTCTTGTTTCAGTTAATATACGGAAATATTAAAAGAGGGTGAATAAAATCTGAAAATATTAAGATAATTACACGTTTTCTAGGAAAAGATTTGGGTCAAGAAACTCTATGTTATTTAACTCAAAGTAGTACTTTGTAACAAATTTTTAATAACTAAACAATTCTCTTTATAAAATATTTACTAGCTAGGTGTGGAAACATTCGAAAATTAACACTGAAATTAATTCCATTCTTAGAATATTTTTATTGATAAAAAGGTTACTAATGTTATTTATATTAATGCATGGGTGACTTCACAACAGAGAAAACATTTCTCAAAAGTTGTAGAATTCATGTTCCTATAAAACTAGTATGCATCATTAACTAGTATTTTTTCTATATTCAGTATCAGGTGACAGACTCGTTTGACAGCTGAAGACTCTGGGGAGGAAGGTCCAGAGCCAAGAAATACTCTTTATTTTATAGCACGTGCGTGCAAGAGTTTTATTGCGTAGTGATCTTGATTAAATAAGAGAAAATTATGAAATATGTAATGAAATAATTGTTAAAGTTCTGGTACAGTTCTATACAGTGCTCTGTCACATAACCAAAACAGGCCCACTTCTACGAGTGGCCTAAAAGAATGAAGTCGGTCTGCCGTCGACCGGACTTGAGATCTCAGCGACCCAAGTCTATCTTTTCACCACCAAGAAAATCGAGCCCTTGCTCGTCTCTGTCCTCTTCCAGAAAATCCACCCTCTGTATCCTCGCTCTTTCTTTTAACCCCTATCGTCCTCCTACTGGGGGAGCGGTCAACAGGCCTCTCCACGAATCCTCGTCAATTTTGTAGGTGGAATCTATTTCAGCAAGCCATTATTGCCTCCTTACCTTTTTGGTCCTTTCCTTTGTCGCAAGCGGCTTCTCAGGCTGGAGATAAATGACCCTATCAATAACCTAACCCAATCGAATAGTTCGTCGGTGACAGGCTCTACTCCCGGATCTCTTTGTCGCTGTTTTAACGAGGACTTCTCGCTGAGGCACCTGCTCTGTTCAGTGACCCATGGCGTGGGAAAAAAGTTACTGGTCGCTAAGGATCTTGGGGGATCTTACAGTGTTAAGTTATTTGATCATTCTTTAACTAGCCACATGCTGAATTGGTAAAAAAATTAATAAAGCCGAGATGGACAGTTTACAAATTTCGAAAACTGGAGACAGAATAATCTGCATTTTAGCAGCATGGTTCAACTATCGTAAACTCTAAAGAATTTAGTGCCTAAGTACCCCTTAGTCAAAATTTCTTTCTTTTTTTTGAATTGTTGGCGATTTCCAATGGGAGTGAAAAGAGCGAGTTAGAAAAATTTCGAACGTCTAGTTCCAAATATCGTTGCAAAATAGCGTTTAAGATTTGATTCGCTTATAGTGGTAATGAGCATTGAAAATATTCCATCTTGGAGCTACACGAAGATCACTGCGGACAAACCTCGTAATTTTTAACAATAGTGAGATGACGAAGGCCCAGCCAGCACCACATTTCAACTTGTGGTGGACCACAACAGCAGACTTCTTCTGGATCCAAGATTCTTTGGCCTCTAAAGCAAGACTCCATTACCAGATCATCTCAAACTTTAAACTGGACATTCACGAGCACTCCACTCCACACCATTTGGAGCGCATCACTCTAAAACCCGTCCCCGAAAATATTATTAAAAAATGATTAATTTACTGAAAGGAAAGTAAAACAAAATAAATTCCAGCCTTATTAAAAAAGAAAATGCACATTTCAATTCGATATAATAAACTTATAAATAGGATTGATCAGTACTACACAATGATAATAATTAACTTTTCAATGTAATTAAAAATGCATTGTTAGTAATTAAAAATGCATATTATTGTATAAATTTTTTTGGAATGAGGGAGGAGCACGATGAAAATTAAGTTGAAAATCTTGTCGCAAACACTGAAAGGTTGAGAAACATTACATCAGTCGCCCTGTAAGAGAGAAAATATTCTAACGAATTTCTTAAATATGGATTTTCCGCAACGGTGATGGATTGTCCAAAACTGCTCTGCGCTGTTTGTGGAGAGATATTGACAAATGACGGCATTGAAAACATCTTTACTAATGCGCCATTTAGCTGCTAATTCAACTAGCACCCAATTGTTCAAATTTTTGTGTGGAGACATGCAGCCTACATACTACGTTACTTTTGCACATAGAAGTAAGATGGCTTTCGCGAGGAAATGTACTCACACGATTGTTTGAACTGAGACATGAAGTTCATATGTTTTTTGAAGACCACCCTTTTACGATGAACTCTAAATTTTATGAATGGTTAATGCAGCAGTTTGCGTACTTTTGTAATATTTTTTTAGAAATAAACTTAATTTAGGATTGCAGAACCATTTTTAAGGTAACTGACAAAATCAAGTCTATGATTAAGAAGGTGAATTTTTGGGAATCCTGTATAAAAAAAACAGTATAAAGTATAACAGTAACAGTATAATTCACATCCTTTTATCTGAGAACGAACTTAAGTTAACAAAACAAGTAAAAACTAGTATAATAGCACATTTAAAAAGACTTAAGTTGTCATTCAAACAATATTTTCGGAAGCGCAGTGATGCAGATATGTGGATATTAAATCCATTCAACGAAGCGTTTTTTCAAAAAGCAGAAAAATTAACAATTTCTGAAAAAGAAAAATTAATTGAACTTTCCACTGATTCTTCATTAGAAGCTGAATTTTATAAAAGAAATTTGATTGACTTCTGGGTAGCAGTAAAAGAAGAGTACCAAGAACTCGATGTTAAAGCAATAAAATAGTTAATACCTTTCACGAACACAGAAACTTCTGGAAAGAGCATTCTCGCCTTATACATATATTAAGAATAAATACCGAAATAAGCTTGACGCAGCTCCATGAAATAAGTTCAAGGATCGCACTGAAATTGTCTGGCACTTGAATAACTGATTATTACCAAAAGTAATTTTTAGCTAACCTTATAATTAATGTGATCAACAATAACGTTTTTATTCGTTATTTTTATTTGCCGTTTAACTATTCTTGTTTTAAAGTCGGAATAAATATGAAATCAAAAATAAGTCCTGCCAATGGAATTAATTCACGTTATTTGACTCTTAAGCTTACCTAAGTACTTAACATCTATACTTATAAAAGACAAAGTTTGTGCGTGTGTGTGTGCCTGCGTGCGATGTCCAGGCGAATCTATCGCACTTACAACTTTGAAATTTGGCACACAGGTAGTCCTAACGGTGACGGAATGCACCTCGAAGAGGAAATTTTAAAATTTAATCTAGAAAATTTTTTATTTAATGTTTTATATTGTTTTGGTTGATTTTTCGCACTAATTTCTCAATAGAATGGTTTCGAATAAGTGTACGACAAAAATAGACGCACCATCGGAAAGAGCATGCGATTTCCGTTCTAATAGTCGGTTAAGCCTAATACACTTTGTTTGGAATTTCAATTTCTTGCATCCGCCTTTCTAATTTTGTTATCAATTTGAAATTTGTTGAAGTAATAATCATAACGTTTCTCCGTGATTTAAGACAAGAATGGTTAAAATTGAACAATTGGTTGAATTTTAATTATTTTTTTCTGAAGTGTTAAAACATTTTCGCCTCAAAATTCTCTTTACGGTTCTTCAATCGGTTCTAATCAAGGTCGCGTGACGTATTTTCCCAACATGCATTTCGTCGAAATCACGTGACGACATAACCCCTTTGCTCTTTGTCGCTGTTTTAACGAGGACTTCTCGCTGAGGCACCTGCTTTGCCGTCGACAGATAACTCTTTTAATTTATTGTTCGTTTTTATACTGTTTGACAGTTGAGTATACGGCTGATATGAAAAAAAAAAGAATTTGGAAGCCCTTCTAGGAGGGCACTATTTTTTTTTTGTCTTGACCGAATCAAATCGGCTATAGTATCATATCGGCTTTTTTGATTACGGATTGAAAAGAACTTTGGAATGAATAGGGGATAATAGCCTTTGTATCTGAAAATCCCAAAAAACCCTTTTTCAAATCAAATCAAACGGCTGATATCTTTAGCTAGAAAAAATGAAATATGATTTCAAGGAGCTATTTACATAATATGGCTTAAAAGTTTAAATCTGAAGTGAAAGATTTTTTCTCTTTTTCTTTTCTTCTTTGATTCATTTTGGATATATTTAAATACTCTAGAAATTATGTTTGTCTGTATCTTTCGAGGCGCATTGTTCCATTTGAAATCGTTTAAGATTTCAACCGGTTTTCAATCTTTAACATTTTACCTGGTTTATATGAAACAATAATTTGTATCTTTTGTTTTGATTTGGATTTCAAAACTTTTTCGTGTCATTGTCATTAATGGGTGAACTAAGGCTTTATTTGAAGTGTTCTGATTCTGGGCGACGCAGTAGACATGCTACTAGTTATTCTCAAAACTTCTTCATAGAACCATGGATGTTTGGGAGAGGTTATTAATGATACGGTACGCGAAAATGAAAAGACTAATCAAGGGGTACGCGAGGGAAAAAAGATTGAGAACCCCTGATCTAGATTACAAAATGGTCTATCATGAGCTTGAAGTATAAGCAAAATTGATCAGAACATAACACACGGACGCGCACAAAGTAAAAATAACAAAAGGGAGAAAAAAATCCCTTAAACGGTATAATAGTTCATTCAGACTAAAGCAATAAAAGTAATTCGTCATATTCCTTAGCTATCCTCGTTCATGGCAGGATGCCAAATAAAGCCAACGCTCTAATTTTTTTCCGGCAGATGGCGCACATTTCGATGGAACGGGATTTCCATAAAATAACACCTTCTTTATTATCTCGAAACATTTCAAAAATATAACAAAATTAGAACGTGAGATGGAGTCACTTGATTTTGAAATCTTAAAATTTCAATTGAAAACTGACTATTATATAAAAATTTCTCAAAATTCAGTAAACTACGTTAGATGTACGAAACAAACTTCAATAGAACGGAAATCGTTTACTCTTTCCGATGGCGTATCGATTTGTTTCGTACAATTATCCGAAATCATTCTATTGAGAAATTAGTGCGAAAAATCACTCAAAATAACACAAAACATTAAATAAAAAAATTTCTAGATTAAATTTTAAAATTCTGGCTTCGAAGTGCATTGAGTCACCATTACGACTACCTGTGCCAAATTTCATGCCTATAAGTGGGATAGATTCGTCTGGACATCGCACGCAGGCACACACACACACAAACATTGCCTTTTATAAGGTATAGACTAGAGGAGGAAATCTAAACCATATGTATAGAAATTACATATCGACTAATGGTATTGGTAATGGTAATTCGAAGCCAGTATTCGAATTGTATTAGATAAATATGCTTTTCTTCAGAATTTCCTTGGCTCGAAATATTTTATCACTATCACTCTTCACTCACTATCTTTCTTTAAGCTGCATTTTTGTCACAATAGAAAATGAGAGATGTTTTTATTGTTTATTGAGTTCATGGGAATGTTTGGTCGAAACATGAGAAGAGCATGATTTTTATTCCTCTGAATAATACTGAAAACACAA